>PVKS010008072.1:10000-69997 GCA_004027875.1 Aplodontia rufa
ACCTTCTTAACCTTAGCCCAGTTTAGATCCATCCCAGGAACTCCCTTCCTGCCTAGTGTGAATGTAATTAAGGGGAAGCTGCAGTGGTAATTTCTCTCCTCATTAACTTCCTGATTGGTTTCAGCCTCAGGATTCTGCCGGGCAGTAGTTTGTCACCAATTCCAAATGGCCAATCGTTAATACTAATGTTTGTGTAACTAACTGCCAGCATCTGCCACGGCTTCTTGTACAACAATAATGGTGAAAGGGTACATTAGTGCTCCTGTGTTAATTCAGCTTGTGTTCATCAATAGGGAAATCTATGATGTAATTAGCAAAATGCATTGGGAGCTGAGTGCTGAAGTCATTCGTAGAGAGCTAAATCATAGTAGAAGCTGTACTGGGTCCTGATGTGTTTGCCATCAATACTTATTATGTTTGGAATTTAATAAGGTATATTACCATGCTGAAAAGAGACCTTTTTACAAGAGAAAACTATTTATGCCAGTTACGGGTTTGGAAAAGGTTTGCTGCTAGTGGAGCCACACAGAGATAAGAGAATTACAATTTAAGAAATGGACCTTTAACCACTCCTCTGGACCAAATTACTTCCCAAAGCTGCCTTACTCCAGTGTAACATACAGACAGATATAGTTTTGTATAACTATCTCAGTATCCAATGAGGAAAGGGATGATCTGAAAACTTACGTGAATAAATCTGAAAAGCAATTTGGCAATTTCCTGAAAAGCAATTCTTTTTTTGTATTGATGGTATGTATTTGTTCAGTCTTTAGTAATTTAAATAAAAGCAAGGGGTGCATTTGTAAGCTTAACAAAAAAAGGAATCATCAAATAGTATTTTACAGATGTCCAAAAAAATTCATATGTGTGTGATGGATATATATATATATATATCCATCAGTCAAAAACTGGAAACCTGAAGTCATTACTTTATTGAGTTGCAAAATGGCTTGTTACTAAATTTGAGTTATATGGATTTAAAATTCCCTGCAAATTCAAGGTGATTTATGAATTATGAGTACATGCACCTGGTTGTTAAATACACACAAAAGAATGTTTTCCAAAAGCAGTAGACTTTATACAGAACTGGAGAACCCTCTGGAGAGTCTGAGTTAATCTTCTCAATCCCACCCCCACCCCAAACCACTGACAGACATTTTCTCTGTACATAAGCCATGGGGAACGGAGTGAATAGTACTCTTTATGCCACATACTTTAATGAGGGATTTCACCCTGAAATCACTCAGAGAATCACTCTTACCATTTTTTTAAGAGAGAATATTTTTTATCTGTTTTATTTAGTTGTGTACATGATTCTGGGGATCAAACCCAGGTCCTCATGCATACCAGGCAAGCACTCTTATTGCTAAGCCACCTCTCCAGCCCCACTATTCCCATTTTATATGGGGGGCCGTGACTCTCTGGCATGCCCTTATCCTTGCAGTATCCTCCCCTTGGGCACCACACTTAGGAATAGACCACTGAACCTTCCCAACCTCTGTGCAAGTGTAAGGGGACACAATAACTGAATTTGTCAGACTGATCTGGCGACTACATAGAAATAAGTGTTTTTCCAATGTGTTCTGAGTCCTGGGCCTGCCTTTGCCTTCACTTAGGAGCCAATGGAGAAACTACCCCCCCCATACACACACCCTCCTCATTTAGCCAATTTGGGACTGAAATGTAAAGGAATGGGAATTTTTGCAAAAGAAAGGAATTTGAGAATAGTTAATTTTTACTCTCACTTGCCTTGTGAGTATTTTCTTGGAAAGTGCTCCGTGGCTTGGGGCCACAGAGACACTGCAGATATGTCACCTACATAGAACAGGGAGGCTCCAAGCACACTTAACGCATGACTGCACTCCAGAGATGTAAATAAATGAACTTAAACTGTTTTGAAAAGCACCTGCATTTTTAAAAGTGTTTCTCCACTCAGAATTTTAATCCATGTTTTTGTTCTGTTTGTTCAAGGCTTAGTACTGTCTTTGAATAGGCTGTTGAAGTTAGGGATAGTATCTGTTTAACTCATTTTGTACAGCATCTTGTAGAAGTTCCAAGTGCCTACAAGGGTTTTTTTTAAGTGACTAATGTTCAAAATCTATTTTATTACCATCTTTAAATACAGTCCTTCAAGATACCCTCTCCATTTTAATGCAACTTAATTAAACCATTTTTAGAGACAAGCGTAACAACTGTCCACTGTAAATTATTTTACACCAATTAGAAATTCAAAAGCTCAAAATTATCCTTTTTTTTCTTTTTAAAGTTGACTAATGGGCCCCATATGGGGCTAATTTCAACTCAAAAGGTTTGTCTTAATTATTTTGTAAAAATGCTACTAACTTCTAGTGTCAGTGGCACTGTGGGGAAAGATAATACTGGTAGCACTAGAAATTGGTTCCATCTTTCTGGACAGCAATCTAGTGACATGTAATAAGAGCCATGAAACCATTCTGCCCTTCTGACCTAGTAATTCTACTCTGGGGAATAACCCCAAAGAAAGAGAAAAATTGGCCCAGAGATGCTCAACACACTGCTGTTTGCATGGGGGAAGATGCTGGTGCTTGGTTCTTGTGTTCAGGGCAGAGGAAAGAGGGAGCTGCTGCATTGGAGGAGGGTGCAGGAAGCATTCACAGGCAATAACCAATTAAGGATTATGCTACCCTATAATCACTGCTAGCCTCCTGACATTTACCGATATGGAAGAAATGACTTCTGGAGAACAGAGTGGAGACTGAGAAGGGAAAAGGAAAACGAAAACTTAACCATCTGATCTTTTTTTGTGTTAAAAGAAAGGTGGGTAACCAAAGAGGCTGACCCTTGTTTGAACCAAGCAAGCCTAGTATCTCTTTTTCTCAAGTAGCCCTATTTGTCCACAGCAGCTAAAGGGCCATTCTTTTATTATTTAAAAACAAACATGAAAATCCTTACCAATCGTTTTTAGGAAAGTGGGGATGATACTTAAATGATTTGGTGATATAACCATTATCACTATTTTTGAAAAATATATTGCCAAAGAAAAGAAAACAAAATACCTTCTTAAAAAAAACAAAACAAAAATCACTCTAAGTGCTCAACCTTTTGACATTGCAAAGACTCCTGATTTTTAACTTGAGTGATCTGTTGGAAGTCAATGGACTGGAAAAAATAATTCTGTTCCAGCAATGTGAGAAAACACGATTCATGCCTGAGGAAAAAAAAAGTCGTCTTCTATATGTTAAACACTACTAAACTCCTACCAAGGAATTGTTTAAAAATAAAATGCAAGTGGCATTCTCCACTAGTTAGCAACTCTGCGGCTGGCTGCTGGCTGCCAAGGAAGACAGCCTGAGCGTGCTGGTCTCTTTGGCTTCTTAGTTTGCAGGCTTAAGGGAGTCTGATGGAAAGCTGCTGAAAATTTCTTAAAAAACAAATTCTTCTGCTTCACCGTAACCATAGTGTTTGGAAATAAAATCATGTCCAATCAATACCACTTAGCACATATTTAATGTTTCACAATAGAACGCTTTTCCACAGAGGAACTGCTGCCCTTCTCACTAACATTTAAAATAATTAGGATTATCTCAGCTGCCGGAGCTTGGCAGGTTGGGTTTGTACTTTCAAACAGCATTAATTCTTGGCATCAGAACAAGGGATAAAAGGTAAAGATATGAATGGAGATCTTTATTCCACCTGATCTATCATGGATTAGCTCATTCTTTTCCAGTTCATGCCTGCACTCTAGTTAGGAGGAAGGCTGAGCTGTAACTGATGTAATTAGAAACCACAAGTTGAGGAAAAAAATAGCCCTTTATTAATCTTCCCATTTATTATAAATTTACTAAAAATGTAATACCTTTGAAACAAATGTGTTTTTTCCTCTAAGTATAGCTGAAGTATAGTGATGGGGGGGGCACTAATGGAGTTTTTCCTTAAAACCATATCTGGATTGTCAGTTCCAAATCCATCACCCGTTTTGCAAGGGGCCAATTCTGCAGTTGCCATTTTGAAAACTGAAGCAGCCAAGCCATATTAAATGAGAGTTCCTATAGGTGGAACTGGGCAAATCATCAATGCTTCCTTGTTGATACAAATATCACAACCTTTGCAGGCACTGGGAAATACCATATTTAAGCTAGGTGAACTCAGGAATTACAGACTTAAGCAAGACTGATCATACCTCTTTCCCTCTGGATTTCATGTTACACGAACACACACAATTCACAAAAAAATAGCAGAACAAAGGGGCCTATCAAATGTCCTTGTACAGCACATCAGGAGAGTACTGTCCCAGGAGTCTATGGACCTGGGTTCGCAGCTTGGCCAGACTGTGCTATAGACTAGCTTTCCTTCAGCTTAAGAAGTTCAGGAATAATGTACCTGCTCCCTTACCAGCCTTAGGAATTCCACTGACACACAAAGCAGCAGGCAATGTGCTCACTGCAGCAGGTCCACCCTGATGGTGCCTCAGCACCCTTAACCCATCCCCCCAAATCCTCTTGCCCAACAGCAGTGGCGATGCTCCTGACTGCTCCCTTGTCCTCAAGCAATTACCATCAGTAATGGGGACTTTTCTCTCACTGGTATTTCTTCATAAACCCTATCAGAAATGAGCAAGTGTGCACAGTTAACTCACCGATATTGGTTCAATTGCCTTGTCTCATCCTGGGAGTAATTGGTGATACACACAATCCAAACATTCAAAGTTGCTTGAAAACTGTGTTTTAACCAATATGTACTCAAGTCTAAAAACCTAAACATAGTGTAGTGTTTACCTTCTCTTTGATAACACTGTCCTATAGTAGCCTCTCCTTGGCTAACTCGGACCCACTCTCCCTTCTGATGAATGCATAACCACCCTGAGTCTCAGTCTCCTCATCTGTAAAGTGAAGCTAAGAGCAGGAAGTTATGAAAGCTAATGGAGTAATATTTACTGGGTCTATTTTTTTATATTCTTTGTCAGTTTTCCACATATCAGTGTCTTACATTAGAAGACTCTTACTTTTGAAAGCGCTGGAACCAAATCAGGATTTTGAATAAGGTCAATTCATTCCATGCTATGCAGACATGGCCTTTATGAGAGAGCTAGGAACCAGCCATACATATTTACTTCATGTTGAGTCTACACTAAAAGTCAGGTGTCACATCCAAGGGGCAAGACAACCTATGCCTCCCCTGGACAATAGGGCCATTGTTAACATAAGCTTTGCCTTTTTCAGATTTTTTTTTTTTTTAAAAGAGAGAGGGACACTGAGAAAGAGAATCAATTTTATTGAGTTTTTCATGTGGCTTTTGCTGCTCCAACACTTCGTTGTGTAAGTGCTGCTGGGGTTTGAACCCGTGTCCTTGCATATGCCTAGTACGTGCCTTTACCACCCCTCCAGCCCCACTTTTTTCATATTTTTTTAAGTGAGGGGGGGGAGTGATATCAATTTTTAGTTTCTCATGTGGCTTTTGTTGCTCCCACACTTCACTGAGTATGTGGTGCTGGAGTTCCAACCCATGTCCTTGCACACACCAGGCAAGCACCGTAACCGCTGAGCCGCTGCTCCAGCCTCACCTTTTTCATATTTTTGAGGGAGGTAGGAATATGGCCAGTGTCAAGTCAAATCAAACAACAGAATGTGACATGCTTTATAAATCGTTCAGAAAACAGTACTGCTTTCCAAAGATCAAACAAACCATCCCTTCCTTATTAGTATTCAGAGGCAGGAAGAATCTTGTTTCTGAACATCAATTTGTCTTAAATTTGGAAACTCCACGCACAGGCTTTGATGTCTGACAAGAAGTTAGGGTCTCATTAGTTCCTACTGCACAATTACTGGGTATACCTCGAGTCCTGGCATGAGGCTTGTTTGGGGTGGCAGAAACTGTCCCTCAGTCAAAATGCAACAGCACAGTGGTCTCTGGGGGTGGGCTGTCTGTCCTTACTATCTGAGGATCCTGAATATTCCTTAACCTTTCCATGCCTTGGTCTCCCCAGTGTAAAACAGGGGGCAAAGGATGGCACATATGATGGCTTTATGCAACTGCTGGGAGCCTCACTTAGACCACTGACTCTGAAAAGCCCACATCAAAACAGTGCAGACTTGCCATCTGTTCATCACGTGTGGTGAGGCAGCTGCAGTATCCTAGCTGGAATGCTGTCTGTGCCTGCGCCCATTCTGAGCATCACCTTCCCAGCATTTATCCTCCTCTCCACTCCCCTCATCTACATGTATTTTTCTCCAGTGTGTGTGGAGGCAGCAGTCAGAAGGGCAGCCTCACCAATCTGTGCAATGATAGGACAGAGGGCTGAGGGTCCTGCTCTCAGGCCGGGTTCCTCTCTTTGGAGGATCTATTAGGCTGGACCAACCCTAACCTAACCCCCAGCCAGGAACCTTAGCATCTGAGAATAGTCCTGGAAAGACCTCGAGCTCTGCTGCCACACTGGTGCTGCAGTAAACAACTTGGGCTTCAGTTTCCTGGATTGTAAGAGGAGGATAAGGCAGTTAAGCCTCTGTCTGTGGGTTGTTCTGGTGTTTTGGTGTTTTTAAAAAGTACTGAAGGTTGAACCCAGGGATGCTTTACCACGGAACTACATCCCCAACTCCTTTTACTTTTGAGACAGGGTCTTGCTAAGTTGCCAAGGCTGACCTCAAACTTGTTATCCTCCTGTCTCAGTTTCCCCAGTTGCTGGGATTACAGGCACTCACCAACATGTCCAGCTCTGTGTGTTCAGTATCTGCAGATTCAAACAACAGACTGAATATACTAGAGTAAAGAGAAATTGCATATGTACTGATATGTATATATTTTTCCTCTCCATTCTTTTTAAATAATAACAACTATGATTTGGCATTTACATTATAGTAGGTTATTAGTTTGTAAACTTTAAGGCTCTGTTATTTTCTCTGTCCTCTCTCCTCGGCACAAGCCTTTACCCTTCTCCAGGAAAAAACCCTGAGTTAAGTGTTTGTACTCCACTGTCTAAGACAGGACCAGGAAATTAACAGGATTTGTTTTTCAAATATTGTTGGGAAAGGGAAAAAAAAGCCATTAGGGACAACACTGCTCAAACATACTCAAAAGTTCTCAGACAAGTTTCAAATATGATGTTTAAGAGAAGGGTGGATTTACTCCCTTCATCCTTACACACCTAGAGACTGCAAATTAAGATGGAGTGCAAACTGCAACCTGAGCCTATTTTTTTAATGCTTTCTACAGCCTCATGCACAGGACTTCAGTTACATTTAGCAGTTCCTGAGGCTGCTAAACAGTCAGGAAGACTTGACTGAACCCAGCTCTGGCCAGAGGCATGAGAAGAAAGTTTATAAGGTAAAAGACAAACACTGAGTAATGGGAAATCAAGCTGAGAATTCCTAATATACATTGTCCAGCACAGGGCAGAGCAGACAGTAGGTTTTTCATAATGGATCAGTGAGAAATACTGTGGGATACAATAGCCTTCATAAGACATACTACAATCACAAAACAGGGCTAAGCCATGCATTGGCAAAAAGAGTCTCAAATTTAAAAGCAGTTTTGAGGATTTTTAAATCCAAGCTTTTTTGTTTGATTTTGCAACAATTCTCTGCAAAGCCTGGAAAGTGGGGCTCCTAATGCATGTGGGACTTTTCAGGGACTCTGTGCAATGCAAATAAGTGTGGAAGTCTATAGATGCACACCTGGATTAGTCACACACATGCAATACTATAGAGAACAGTTAAATATGTACTTGATGATCACAGTAACTCCGGTAGATCAAACAAAGACAATGCTGTATTTACCACTTGATTCTAGGAAAAATTCTTTTCTCAGATACAAAGGAATCAAACTCGTAGAGCAGATTGTGACATCTGCCATTCTATAAACTAGGTTAGCTATGTCCAGGTATTTTGCAAAGTAAGAGAAAATTTTAAAGTAGGCTTGCAGAGGAAAAAGTCACTCTTCAACTTTAAACAGTAAGATTTGATGGAAATCCTGACCTTGATGGACAGCTTGTTAGGGCTAAGCAAAAGGATTAAGGTTCTGGAGTGAATACCGCTGTCAGGGGAGCTGGTCACAATGACATGCACACTCACTGCCTTCTAACCTAGGTCCCCAAATGCACTTGGCTTCTGTTTAAATCTTCAGCCTGCAGTGGCCATTTCACTTTGGATTGTCATCATCCTTGAGAAAACACTAACAAAACACTTAAAATGTGAAGCGTTATCTATGTGAATTTTAGGAAGTCTTTCATTTAAAAATATTGCGACATTTTGCAATTAAGTGGATATGAAAGTTCTCAAGCAGAACTTATATAGAATTTGCAGTTTATAATTCGACAATAAATATTGTGGCCCAAGTGATATACTAGTAGCAGGGCAGAGAACTGCATGAGGCAAATTAATTTATCTTTTCTACCAGGAGACTCTCTTTTTCAAAAAGCAAATACTATTTCTGGTGGATGTTACTGTAAGATGCAAAACTAATCACACTATGCCAACCATTCCTCTCTGTTTCTTTCTAATAATATAAGAAATTTCAGTCTAGTAATTACTAATATTTTGCTGTAGTAAAGAAGCAGGAGGAAGCAAATGCCAGGACACATCTAAACACAGCACTTGAAACCTCAGGCATTTCCAGGAAGGAGAATACATGCCTAATCAAAATCACATGCACATATCATTTTACAACCTGAATACAACACAGATGTCATTCATGGATGGGTAAGGTGGTTCAAATCACAGCAGTGAGTACAGACTTGGAGTGGTGTGCACTAAGGATGACTAGGAACAAGAAAATAATAGCACAGATTGAACATTTTCCCAAAAGAATATTTCTATACTTTGTGTAAGATCTCAATCACTAAAATATTTTAATACGTGTATTTCTTAAAACATGTTGTTTGAAATGCCTTCTGTCCAATTAGCTCCCAAGAAAGGACTTCAACCCTAAATAGGTTTAATCTGCGGGCCATATAAGGCATCTAGAGAATGTTATTGTGCCCTCCCCTCTCCAGATACTTACAATGTTTTTAACTGTTTTCAGGAGAGAACAGCTCATGTGTAGGTTTAGTGTTTTTTTGTTGATAAATACAAACATAAAATTTACCACCGTAACCACTTTTAAGTGCACAGGATAGGGCAATAAATACAGTTATACTTTTGTGCAGCCCACCATGGTCCACTTCCAGAACTGTCTCATCTTGGATGCTGCAAATGCACTCACTAAATAACCCCCATTTTCTCCTCCTTCTTGCCCCTGGAAACTACCATTCTACTTTGTCTCTAAGATTCTGGCTACCTGAGCACCCACATAAATGAAATCATATTTGTCTTTTGTGCCAAGCTTATCTTACTTAACACAATGCCCTCAAGTTTCATCCAAGTTACAGCATGTTTCAGAATTTCCTCCCTTTAAAAGCTAAATATTTGGACTGGAGCAGTGGCTAAACGGTTAGAGCACTATGCATGAGGACCCAAGTTCAAACCCAAGCATCACCTACATAGCTAAGTGTCAGAGAAACAAAAACCAAATGAAAAACTGAACAAAATTGATTTTCTCTTATTCTATGTCCTTCTATCTTTAAAAAAATAAAATAAAAGCTAAATATTCCATTGTTATGTATATAACACATTTCATTTACCTAGTCACCTGCTGGTGGCCATTTGGGTTGCATCCACCATCACAGTTGTGGGCAAAGCTACTGTAAACAGGGGTATACAAATATCTCTTTGGGATCCTGGAAGCAGTACTGCTGGATCATATACGATTCTACTTAATTGTCTGAGGAATGGTCGGATAGTTGTACTACCCAGAGGCTGTGCCGTTTTGCACTCCCCCTGGCAATGCAGAAGAGATTAACTCCCCACATCCTCAGCACCATTTGTTATTTTCCATTTGCTGTTTTTATATAACAGCCCCCACAATGGCTATGTAACACAGGATTTAGTTTTTTGGTCCTTTTACATGAGTCCTTTTGTCTGCCTCTTCCCATCCTCCCAACTCTGACCTACTGTCCCTCCTCTCTATTCATTATTATCAAATTCAACTAAAGAGTGATCTCATTGCCCAGGCACTCCATAAAGCCTGGCAAACTGGCTGCCAACTAATTTCCAGAAGTGTCTTCAAGCACACCATGGCCTGCTGGTCACCAAAGTCTCTTCCTCCTTCAGGGGCACTGTCCTTCTTCCCAGTCCTCAGGCATAGTGCTTTCAGGTCTTGTCCCCTCCCCAGACTATCTTCTCTCTAATCCAACTCTGAGCACAGACCTCCTAACTGCTAGACATGGTCCTCTTTTGTCCCTTAAGGCTTTAAATATCACTTCTATACAGATGACTTCACACTTAATCACCTCTTGCTCTCATTCCCACCAGAGAACTACTTGTGTATTTTAAATCTGCTGGTCATATCCATCTGGATGAGCTTTCAGCAGTGCAAACTCCCTGAGCTTAAAACTGAACCCTGCAACAAGGACCTGACCTTCACTGGAACCAGCCTGCTCAGGCTGCAAGCCTGGGGTATTATCTCAGGCCTTCCTACCTCCTCCCACATCCTGGAAGCTGCTAAGTCCTTCTCTCTTCATCTCTCTGCATGTCCCTCCTTTCCATCTCCCCCATTACACCACAGCACTATCTTACACTTAATCTAGTATCTTGCTGCCCTACCTAGTCTCCTGTCTCAGCCTGACTTTCCCCAGAGTAGCTGTTACTCTTCTGAAAGCATGTCTCCAACATCTTTCCTAAATAAACTCCTTCAGTGGCTTCTGAAAAGGTGCAAGCTGGGCTAAAGGTGCAGCTCAGTGCCAGAGTGCTTGCAAGCACACTGGAGAGTATGCAGGAAAAAAATGGTGGAGAGACACTACAATGACAAGTGACAGCCACTAGTCCCACGTCAAGGAAAAGGAGAGGAAAACTAAGAAGTAGTTGGGGAAACAGTGCAGCCACAAGTACAGTAATCAAAGTGACAATGTACCTGAACGCTAAAAAAAAAAAGTCAGCATGCTGAAGGCAGGAAAGAAGGGACTCCACTGGATACCAGCTCCTATCTCCAAAGGTTGTGCACAGAGGCCTTTGGCGATTGCAGGAGAAAACTTCAGTTGTTTAGAAAACTCATTTATGTGAAACATTATTTCTCAACGATGAATAAATGAGGTGTCCTGGATCTACTTCTTCTTCTTCTTCTTTTTTTTGAAGAGAGAGGGTCAGTGAGAGTGAGAGAATCAACTCTATTTAGTTTTTCATGTGGCTTTCATTGCTCCAAGACTATGCTGTGTACATGGTGCTGGGGTTTGAACTTGCATACTCACGCACGCCAGGCAAGTGCCGTAACCGCAGAGCCACCGCTCCAGCCCCTTGGATCTGCTCTTTAACTTAGTTTTCAGATGGATGCAACTACACTCTGGACACTAACAGAATATCAGAACGATTAACTATTGGGAAGATCCTGGATGCTACAGTTAGGCTCCCTCACTGAGGCTTCCAGTGGATTGTTTTTAGTATGCAGCCAAGGTCATAAACACCCTGATTCAGCATAAACACCTACTTTTGAGCAAACACCCCCTTATGCAACCTGTTGGCAAATGTGCCTTCTTTGTCTGTCCTGCATATAAGGCCTGTGGAAGGACTCAGGATGAAATGTGCTGGCTGGCCCTAGAGGTTGGGGGCTGCTGCCACCTCTGAATAAAGAATGTCTACTATCCCAACTAAGCTCCACACATATCTTCCTTCACCTGCCAGGATCCTGAATCTGTTTCCCAGGGTCTGAGCCCTCACCTGATACTGACATAAGAAGACAAAGATAGGGCTGGAGCGGTGGCTTGGCGGTTATAGCGCTTGCCTGGCATGCCCAAGGATGTGGGTTCAAACCCCAGCACCCATGTACACATCTAAGTGTCAGAGCAACAAAAGTCATGTGAAAAATCTCAATAAAACTTGATTCTCTCTGTTTCTCTCTCTCACTGTCCTTCTCTCTTTAAAAAAAAAAAAAGAAGACAAAGATATACTAATATCTTTTACCCCAAAATAAAGAAATAGATAATGTGGCCATCAGGTTAGATTTTCCATAGATTGCTTTTATCACTGATTGAATGACTGATTAAAGGTGTAAATATGATAAATGAACTTGATTCAGCAGACGTATCTAGAACTCTATACCCCAAAATGAGCAAATCTACATGCATCACAAGCACACATAAAATGTTTATGGCAAATGATCATGTGTCAGTCCACAAAGTAATTCTCCATGAATGAAAAAGATGTCTGTCTTTCAAAACCTTTAAAGTCCTGGAGATTTAAGTCTAACTATGAGAATATCTAAGAAAAGAAACTGTTCAGCTTTAAAAAATGACCAACAAGAAGAATATAAATTTCAATGACTCTGACTAACCAACAGGCCAGCATTTGGTCACAATATAATTAATTTCACCCTCAATGCTACTGTTGAAAGTATTTAAATGCCTGGACACTGACTCCAACCCACACACTCCTCCCCAATCCCACATTCTGAGGAGATCAGGTATTTTCACACTTGGTTCATCTCCAGTGAAGACTGTAATTAAATCTTTAATTTGAAAACAAGAGTGAAAGTCCGGCACTCACTGCATTATTGGCTGCCCTCGAAGCTCAGGGCAAAGAGCAATCAAATAACAAATGGCGACTCAGCTCCTTCAAGCTCAAGTAATCTGCTAATTTCAGAAAGTACCAGCTCATCTCAAAAGTGGCCAATTTACATGTAAAAATGCCTTCTGCAGTTATCTGCAAGCTTCCTGGAAATCAGAAATGCTATTTAAACTGCACAAACTATCAAGTTTATGTATTGCCCGGCCTTTTGATTATACCATAATTATTATGGGTGGGGTGCGCTCTGGGGATGAACCCAGTACCTGGAGCGTGCCAGGTAAGTGCTGCACCACTGAGCTACATCCCAAGTTCTTTTCATGTTTTATTTTGAAGCAAGGTCTCACTAAGTTGCTAAGGCTGGCCTTCAATTTGCAGACTTTCTGCCTCAGCCTCCTGAGTAGCTGGGCTTATAGGAATGGACCATCATACCTGGCTCCCTACACCATGATTTTTAAAATACAAATTTCAGGACTCATTTTACTTCACATTTAAGATGTTAGAAACTGAATACTCAGGGAGCTGAGTGCTCTCAGAACATGATGACTGTTGTGAGTCCTCTTTTATTGCTTAATCTAGCTCTAGAACTGGCTAAAACTCTTAAGGCGGCAGGGTGTTCCTAACTGGTTATGTAATTCACAGAACAGTTCTTGAGCCTCTGCTCTGTACCCAGCACTGTTCTAGATACAGGGATGTACCTGGGAATAAAACGAGTCTGCTCTCATAAGGAAACACGTGTAATCAGATGCACATGGGATCAAAGCCTGGCAGGGTCACTTATTTACTAGAAATGTGTCCCCAGGCAATCATTTAACAACTCTGAACCTGAATTCCTCACCCATTAAAGAATAGCAATAGGGGCAGGAGCGGTGGCTTGGTGGTTATGGTGCTTGCCTGGCATGTGCAAGTACACGGGGTTAAAACCCCTGCACCCACGTACACAACTAAGTGTCAGAGCAATGAAGCCATGTGAAAAACTCAATAAAAATTGATATTCTCTCTCTCTCTCTCTCTCTCTCTCACTGTTCTTCTCTCTTTAAAAAAAAGAATAGCAACAATGTTAAAGGCTGTAATAATTAAAAATAAAGCATATCAAACCCCTTGGCTCAAAGCAGACACGCTTCTGACACTCCCCTGGATAGCTCTTTCCCATCATAAAAGAGCAGATAATCAGTTAAGTACTTGGAACCTACCCCAGAGACCCCGAAGTGCACTCGGGAGAAAGTGAGGTTACCCTCTTTTATGTCTGTCTGATCCTTTGCCTCTGCCCTTCCTCTCTGCAATTTCTATTCTGTTCTTAGGTATCCTGTGTCTCCCCGCTCTGCCAAATTATACCTTACTCCTCCTTTCAATCTGCTCCAGAAACAGTTCTATTCTTTTGAGTACTCAGCTGGAGCTCTCTGAAGGAAAGCATCCAATTAATCAATTCACCCGAGAGGTATGTGTGGGCTTTGTGCTGCTAACCTTCTTATGACACTTTCATATGAAGAGGAAGCTTCTGGACATTATGGAGATGTCAACCTTGGGGGCAAGGCAAATCTGTAACATGTCCTCTATGTCACTCTGTGTACAGAATGCACTGCTGCTGCGTGGATAAACCCTCTTAACATTGAGATGGTTCCGATCAGTCAGTTGAAAATCAGTTTCCCTTTAACTCTGCCTTCCAGGAGCTTAATTAGAATGCAGTCCTTACAGCCAAATAAAAAGTGACTGGTGTTAAAGAAGAACAGATATTAAATTTATTTTTTCTGCAAACAGTAACTCTAGTGTAATCTAGTGCTTTAATGATGCCTCAGGATTCTAATTAAATATTTGTCATAGAACTGAATAAAATGAACTTTTAATTATTTCCATTAGGAAATATTACTAGTTGTAATACTGAACCAGATAAAATTGAGAGAAAAGGAAAAGACAAATATTCGTATTTGCTAACCAGTTAACGGGGTAAATTTTTATAATGCTGAACCAAGGTTATCTATTTATTTAAAAAATATTTAGAACCTTCTATGCCAAAACAAAAGATCAAATAACAAAAGACAAAACTTTGTTATTTGATAATTTATATTAATAAAAAGTGATATATCAAAAGATGGGAAATTAAGGAAATCTCAGAATGGTCGGCTGCTGAAAGCCCTGCGCTATTGGCTGGAACTGTAGGAGTGAACTGCTTCTTTAATGAGTGGAGGCTAGTGGGTTCTGAGAAACGGAACAGGAAGCTTCGAAGGCTGGACTACCAGCCTACAGCAGGAGCTGGTAAGTGCTGATTAGGTAAGCAGGCTTGCGAAATGAGGTTCAGCCCACATAATTGATTAGCATAATTATGAGTCATAACTGCTATCATTCATTGAGCCCCTACCATGTTCCAGGCATTGGACTTTACCTATCATTTTCACAAAAACCCTTCAGGTGTTAATATCCTCATTTGACAGGTTTAAAAATTGAGGATCAGAGAGGGTGATTAACAAGGTCACACAACCGCTGAGTGCCAGAGCTAGAATCTGTACTCAGGACTCAAATCTGAGGCCAGAGTACATTGCAATAGGTTTGCTGGTTTTATTGTGCATTCTGCCTACTGCTGACCCAGAGAGCCCTCTAGATGACATTTGCAAAGTTGTTAGCTTGAGTACCTCTCCAAACAGCCATGTTTTTACTACAAAAAGAGAGCTTCAAAGGCATCCCTTGGGTTGCAGGTTTGCCTTCTAAAAATGCAAATTAAGAGGCAGTTACCCAAGGAACCCGATTCCCACATCTTTCAAATCCATTTTCCAAGCTCAAAGAGACTTCAGGACTACAAACAACCACCATGTGCTCCAGCAATGCCACTCTTGGACAGACGTCCAAAGGAATGGGAACGAGAACCTTGAAGCCGCATCCGCACATGTTCACTGCAGCATTATTCACAGTAGCCAAGGCACAGAAGCAATCTAAATCTAACAGACAGACAAATGGATAGAGAAAAGTGGTACTATACACTGGGGTATTATTCAGCCTTTAAAGAGAAGGAGATCTTGCCTTTTGTAACAAAATGGATGAACATGGAACACGTTATGCTGAGTAAAAAGATGCCAGACACCGAAGGACACGTTCTGTATGATCCTACTTATCTGAGGAAGCTAAAATAGCAAACAATGGTGGCTGTCGGGGCTGACGAGAAGTGGGATTGTGGAAGTCTCAAAGAGTTCAAAGTCTGAGTTATGCAAGCTGAGTCTGTCCTAGACATCTACGGTGCACAGAGCCTAGAGTCAGCAATGATACTGTAATACGTACTTGAAATTTTCTAAAAGTGTCTTATGTCAAGTGTTCTTATTTTAAAAAAGAAAAAACAACAGGTGGGAAGAAACTTTTAGAGGAGACAGATTTATTTATTTTTTTAAAGAGAGGGACACAGTGAGAAAGACAGAATCAATTTTATTTAGTTTCTCATGGACTTTCGTTGCTCGGACACTTCACTGTGTATGTGGTGCTAGGGTTTGAACCTGCGTACTCGCGTGTGCAAGGCAAGCACCATAACTGCTGAGCCCTGAGGAGACAGATTTATGACAGGGACTGTGGAGATGGTTTCATGAGTATATTTTTATTTCCAAGCTTGAGTTGTATATATTAGTTAGGTGGAGTTTTTCATATGTCAGTGTAGCTCAAAATAAAGTGTCTTTTTCCTTTCCCCTTTCTTTTTTAAGGGAGAAATTTGGGGCTGGAGGAGTGGCTTAACAGGCTGGAGTGCTTGCCAGGCATGCACAACAACCAGGTTTGAAACCCAGCACCACATAAAAAACTGAGTGAGAAACAAAGACCAGATGAAAACAAATGAAAACTGATTCATTCTCTCTCTCCAATCCTCTCCCTCAAAAAAAACAATAAAAGGAGAGACTTCAGGGATCCATCACATGACTCAGTGGAGTGAGGCTGGGTGTCCCCTGAGCTGTGTGTTGCCTCCCAGATTTGAGATGTTTCATAAAATACACTAGAAATTGCTGGGCAGAACCCCGGATTCTCTTTTAGAAATACCTCTTGCTGCAGAGCCTCTGAGCCCCAGCAAAACAGACCGCAGAGAAGAAATGGTCCGTCCTGGGCCAGCAGGGAGACCCTGAGACCCGGCAGGAGTCTGACATGGAACTATAAGATGCAGGGACTTGCGATCTACCAGACACTGAAGGTATCGAGAAGCCGTGTCCAGGGTCTCTTTTTTTTTCTTGGTAGGCCCCTGAGAGGAAAGAAGAGGGGAAAGGGACAAAACCAAACCACAACACACAAAAACCTCACCTTCCTATAATGTAAAAAGCTTTGCTTCCCCTTTATCCAGTTTAAGATGGAGAGGAGGAAAGCTGTTCTGGGAGGCTCAAGTCCCACAGAGGGGAGGGGAGGAGATAGGGAGCAAGCAGGGGGTGGGTTGGCGCCTGGGCAGAACCTGCCCATCAGGCACTGTCACCAACTTGCTCCTAGAGCACTAGGAGGGATTCTGTGCAAATCCATAGAGGTGTGTTTTCTGAGTGGACAAGTAATTACCCAACTCCACCTCATGTGACCTTCCATGAAGTCAGGATAGAGACAATGAAAAATGAAGCAATTCACCCCAGCAAGCTCCAGCACCTCCCGGTCAGCAGTATCAAGGGCTCCTGATACATCTAACAGAAATGCCGCAGTGGCTGGCCAGGTCCACCATCAGGACAACTCTATCAATCAATGAAGCTAACACAGAGACTAGCTCATGCTCAAACCTAAACACAAGTGACAGGAAACCAATGGTAGCACAATAATAAAATCTTGGATTCTGACAGCATTTGTCTTTAAAGATTATATGGTCCCCTTGGGCAGTCATCTGTTTGGCCTCAGTTTCCAGATCTACATAAAGTGAAGAGGTTGAGCTCAGTGACCTGTAACTTTTCTCTTCCAGAACTTTAATTTTATCATTTTGTTATGATTTCTCAAATCTCCATTTCTTTTAAGCTCTAGCAGTTTAAGTGCCTGGTCAAAGTCAGAATTAATGGGGTACAAAACTTAGTTGAGTAATTTAGCATCAAGTGATTACTTCCAAAGCAAGAAATTAAGACCTTTTCATATGTAATAGACATTAACGTTTTCTGTCAATAATGGACTGAGCTCTTTCCAATCACTGGGATTTGGCTGCTAAATGGGATGAGGTTCAATTCCTCCATCCTTAGGCTGTTGTAGAAAAGTTGCTTCCAGTGACATAATGACAGCCTCTGAGTCATCATCAACTGCCAATCATGTAACAGCTTGGTTGAACTCAGAGCATTAGCTAACTCTGCACCATGAATTTCCTAACATTATTGGTTATTCCGGATCTCAGTAGGCTCAGTCTCAACAATCACTGCTCTTTTGTGCAAGTCTCACTGTCCAGTGAGACTTCACAGGCCTGGATGCACACTCCCATTAGAACAGAAAGACATGTCCCCCACACTTCCTACAAAGAAGAGGCCATACTTTTAGCCCTAGTGGAAACATAGTTGTCCCACACCATGTCAACAAGAGAGCAGGTGGAATCACCTTCTCCCGAGTTGTTCTGGCTATTGGTCTGATCGTCTAGCAACGAGAAAGCAGCTATGAGAGATGAAAATCCCCATGCTCTCTACCAGCACTTCTACTTTACAAGAGCTGATGTTTCAATGTGGAGATTGATTGGGATTCAGTGCAAGGTGGCTGTTAGGCATAGATGGACTATGCCGGAGGGGCTTGTCTTATAACCCGTGACCCACTTTACACTTTCCTTGCAGGAAGAAGAGGGAGTGTGGTGGAGGAAATGGTTCAGTTATCTGATGCTTCAGGACTTGCCAGATCCCAGAGGATCACACCTTTAGGACTACTCTGGCTCTGAAGGAAATGGAAATGAAAACCACCACCAGACTTCATTTGCTACCCACCAGATAAGAGAAAAATGTAGATGCTGTAAAATATCATAGTGCTAGGAATATACTGCTACTAGAAAAGCAAATTGGTCTTGGGGTTAATTTGACAGTATCCAATACAATCTACAATACAGCCTTTTTTTTAATATCTCTTCTTAGCTTCTCCCCCAGGAAAAACACCAGCACATTTGTACAAGGAGAGGGAAGCTCTGTCTATTTTTTTAAAAAGGAAATTATATGACTGTCAATAAATGAGGACTTAACACAAGATGATCCATTCATGCTGTTAAACACGATGTGCAAGTTAAAAAGAAGAGAGAATACCTACACGTACCAACGTGAAAGAGCTCCAAGACCAACTGCTGGCTGGAAAAGGAAGGAGCCAAGGAACAATGTGCTGATTACCACACTGCCTGTTTAAAAAGCCAAGCAAGCCTTGTATTTCTGTAGAAACATACATTTGCATGTGATTTCATGGCAAAAGGTCTGGAATAATGGCACACATCAAGAGTTCAGCTCTCAAGGCGACACATAAAAATGAAGGTAAACACTTCTGGGTATTTTCCCAGAAGAGCTAGAATCTGCACAGTACAGAGACATAGGTACACCAATGTTTATAGCAGCCCAATTTACAAAAGTTAAACTATGGAACCAACCCAGATGCCCCTCACTGGATGAATGGATCCAAAAACTGGTATGTGTGTACGTATGTACACAACACACACACACACACACACACAGTGGAGTTCTACTCTGCTATTAGAAAAAATGACATCATGACTTTTGCAGCTAAAAGGATGGAAATGGGAAAAATCATGCTGAGTTAAACATCCCAAACACAGATATTTAAGGGCTGAATGTTTTCCCTCTTATGTGAAAGTTAGAATAAAACCTAAATAGGATGAAATTTAAGCTAAGTGTAATTAATAAACCCACCAAAATCAAATTATCACATAAGCTAAGGGAACCATAGCTATGAAGCAGGGGAGAAGGGAAGGAGGGAGGGAATGGATAAAGGGGATTTGGGGTTATCAATAAGGCTGGGTACACTTGACTCCCATGAGAAGCCAAACTATACTCAGGCAGGCAAATAAACCCAGAAATTTCAATAATTAACACACATCTACATGCCCATTTCTATCTGTAACATGGTGGTAATGGAGGAAGCATGAGATCAGGGAACAGGTGAAGGAGGGGGAGATCCTAAACAAGCATCAGACTTAACTTAGTTTGTCAACACCTATGTATGCGTGAATATGTAACAGCGATTCCCTCCAACATGTAAGACTATGTTGAACTAATTTTTTTAAAAAATGAAGGGAAAACGGGCCACAACACACTATTAATGATTACAACTGGGGGGAAAAAATCTATGTTTTTAAAGCAAGTTGTCAAGAACTATGGAGAAATAAAAGCAGCAGTGTTCTTTGTTCATTTAAGCAAAAATAAAGCTGTCATAACTATGCTTTCAGAAACAGGGTCTGGAAAACCAGTTTTTCAGAGTTATTTTTGACTGTTCTCTTTTAAATCTGATTTAAAAGGTATTTTTTAGATGAGTAAAGTATGAAAGATAGCTGTAGCAAGTTTCATCTTGATGAAGTATGAAATGGCTGACTGCAAACTATTACGGAAGAAAAAGCCCATTAACTGGTGCTGAACTACACTGTTAAGATGAGCCAGGGTAAACTATTTTGAGTTTTGAAAATGCTATTCTGCAAAAGATCTTACTTGATAAAAGTTGAAGTGGACTTCATTCTTCCTGCCCATTTGTACTAACAAAGCCGGTCTTCATTCAACAGAGGCCTGGACAATCCTCAGCTTAACCTGCTTGTTTGGGGAGTGCACTTCAGGCAGCAATCTAGAGTTACTAATTTTTCTTGTTAAACTTAAATGGTCATGCAACTTCCAAAGCAAACAGATGACAACCAGAATAAAAATACACTGTAATATCTATGAAGCACCACAGAGTTGTAGTGTTTTAGGGAACACAGCCTTTATTACCAGCGTGTGCTATTATAATAGGGCCACAAATAAAGGATTTGGAACACAGCAACACTTAAAAAGCACTTCAAAAGCCCAGAATCAGGTTTTAGTTCCATGTACACAAAAGAGATGGTTACTTATGAAGGAGTGATTTTGAGATTAGGGGGCAAGAGATTTTTGTCCTCAAAGTGTGCTTTGAGGCTACCAAGGAACAAAACATCTCCAATGCCATCATTAATCATTCATTTCAGAATAAACACTGATCGCCTTTTAAAATGCAAATTATCCAGAGGATCAAGACACAAAATCAATATTGTTTTACCATGTTATTTATCAAATTTCATTTTCTCATAGGATGGAAGGGTCAAGAGAGTAGTAGCGTTTTTCTGAAAATCGGAAAAAGCTGAATGTGTGTAGTGGGCTTACTGTGTGAGGACAATGGAGGAGAAATGGCCACAGTACCATCCTACTCATCATTTGGTTTCCTTCCTGGGATTGGTCTTGACTGGAACACTTTCAACTGTAAATTTTTCAAGGATTTGGCAGGCTTGGACTCAAAAGGAATACAGAATTAAGATCATGGAATTCCTGCAACTGATAAAACTTACTGAAATGTACTAAGCCTTGCCCAGGTGCCAGGTAAAGTGTTAAGTTCTTTCTAGGCACCATGTCTCATAATCCACACAAAAACTAAAGGAAATGCACACTATCACCTCCAACCTCCAGTCACGAAACTCAAGCTTCAGAGATGGGAAGACACTTGCTGATGGTTATGTTCCTAGAAGAAAAGGAAGTCCAACTGACAGGGAGCCACATCTCAGCAGCCCAGTGACCTTCAGAGTTTAAGGAAATGAAGAATCCACACCCCAAATCCAGGACTTAAGTTTGGTGCTAAGAGGCTGTACTGTTTTCCTGGAAAACAGATGGTAAACACACTGTCAGGCATGAGCTCTGGGGACAGTTCTACAAACAGACTGGTGCCCAAGTCTCATCTGCTTGGCAGTGCCTCTGTGTAAGTGTCTAAGTGTCAGCTCACTTTCTATGATGGCATGTGACCTCAACGGGAGCCCGTGAGTCACTTCTTTCTTGTCCCAGGACTTCGGTGATCATCCTTCTTCAGGCGTGTGTTGGGGACTCAAAAGTGAGGGGTCCGGAGTTAATGCCTGGAGCCCCTGGGCAGGTAAATGCTTTTGCTTTATCCTCAGTCAGGAAGTCATCCTAGGAGCAGTGCAGAGGGCCCCAAATCTAACCCGTCACCCTCACAACTTCACGTTGGCTCTTCTTCCTTCCTTTCATCTTTCCCTCTTGTCCTTGGACTTTCCATCTAGAATACTCCAGCACACAGGTTCTTGTATTTGGTTCTGCTTCTATGTAATTCTCATAATGCTAACAAAAGAAAAATAAAATGGCCATTCTGGTGCATATAAAATGATGTCTGATATAAATGTCCACATTTTTCCTGATTTTTTTGTGGTAAATATTATGACATAAAATTTACCATCTTAACCATTTTTAAGTGTACAGTTCAGTGTCATTAAGCACATTTTTATTATTGTGCAAACATCAACACCTTTCATCTCCTGGGCTTTTTCATCTTTTACCCTGCAACTCTCTACCCCTAAACCAATAACTTGCCATTCTCTCCTCCTCTCCTCCCCAGCCACCAGCCACCACTATCCCACCTTCTGTCTCTATGATTCTGACTAATTTATAAATGAAATCAAACATTATTTGTCTTATTGTAGATGAACACTTAAGTTGTTTCCCATTTTAGCTTACTATAAATAACAATACTATAAGCAGGGGTATACAAATATCTCTTCAAGGGCTGGAGCAGTGGCTCAGCTGTTACGGCTCTTGTATGGCATGCACAAGGATGCGGGTTCATACCCCAG
Organism: Aplodontia rufa; assembly: GCA_004027875.1. Lineage (NCBI taxonomy): Eukaryota > Metazoa > Chordata > Mammalia > Rodentia > Aplodontiidae > Aplodontia > Aplodontia rufa. Next base: position 32,303 of record PVKS010008072.1, read on the forward strand.
CACCACGTATGCAACAAAGTGTTGGAGCAACAAAAATTAGAAGAAAAACTAAATAAAAAATTGATTCTCTTTTTCTTCCTCACTGTTCCTCTCAAAAAATACTTCTTCAAGACCCCGCCTTAAATTCTTTTGGGGGTTTATACCCAGAAGTGGGACCACTGAGACACATGGTAACCCTCTATTTCATTTTCTGAGAACTGCCATGCTATGTCCAATAGAGGTCACATCACTTCATGTTCCCGGTAACGGTGCACAAGGCTTCCAGTCACTGCACATCCCTGTCAACATATTATTTTCTGCTTTACTGGGGTTTTTTGTTTGCTTGCTTATAGTAGCCATTCTAATGGGCACAGGACCATGTTACATTTGGTTCTCGTTTATATTTCCCTAATAATTAGTGATAATGAGCATCATTTCACATTCTTACTATTCATTTGTGTATCTTCTTTTGAGAAATTTCTGGTAAATTCTCTTGGGTTGTTGAGTATTAGCAGTTCTCAGTACATTCTAGATACCAGTTTTTTTTTATCAGATATATGATTTACAAATATTTTCTCCCAATCTGTGGATTCCCTTTTATTCTTCTGATAGGGTCTTTTGATGTACAAATATTTAAAATTTTCATGAAGTCAATTTATCTTTTAATTGCCTTTGCCTTTGGTGTTATATACAAGAAATAGCGGCTAAGACCAAAGTCATGAGGCTTTTGCCCTATTTTCTCCTAAGAGCTTTACAGCTTTAGGTGTTACATTTATGTCTTCCATCTATTTTGAGTTAACTTCCAAATGTGGTGCTAGGTAAGCGTAACACCACTCTTTCCCAAGTGCATGACCAGTTTTCCCACAACGATTTGCTGAACATCCTCCATTTAAAGTTCTTAGCAGTCTTTTCACAAGCCATTTGGTCATTTATGTGAGAGTGATTTCTGGGCTCTATGCTACTCCACTGGTCTCTATCTTTGTGCTAGGATAATGCCCTTCTTACAGGTATTAGTGGGTATTATTAAAACATACAGGGAAGAGAGGGGAAACAATGCGTAGTATCTATGTGAAAAGTTATCAAACCTGTACAAGACTTCTAGTTTTATGCATTATACTTCTACATTATTTTCTCACAGTGAATTTGTACTGCTTTTGGTACAAATGACATGAGTAATGTATGAAGCACTGAAATAAAAGTTACACAGAGAAAAATGCAAAATCCTCTTCAGGAATTTGCAGTCTGCATTAAATACAAATAAAGAAATGGTAGTCTGGAGAACAAATGAAGAGAAAGAATATAACAATGAATGGATTAGATCTAGAATGTCCCCCCCAAGCTCATGTGTTAAAAACTTGGCCACCAGCCTGTGGTGCTGTGGGAGGTGGAGCCCAGAGGGAACAAGCAGGTCACTGGAGGAATGGGATATCAGGACCTCCACCCTTTCCCTTCTCTTGCTGCTTCCCAGCACCACAAAGTGACCAGGTTTCCACTGCCACATGTTTCCACCATGACACATTCTGCTGCACAGGCCCAAAAGCAACAATGCCAAAAAAAAACTATGAACTGAAACCTCTGAAGTCATGAGCCAACATAAACTATTCATCCTTATAAACAGATCTGCTCAGGTATTTTGTCACAGCCATGGAGAGCTGGCTGACACTACAGGGTAAAATACTTTCAGCACATGTGGGGAAGTTCCATGTTGCAAAACAAGACTTAGTAGGGAAAATTCTCAATTCTTTTCATTCATTTTGGAGTTTTAGTGATGGCTAATTGAAGGAGACTTAGTGAATGAAAGACGCTGGAGAGCACAGCAAAGAGGGAATCAAGATCGTTCCTGGCATTTGGCACAACTTGAGATTAAGTTCAACACAACTGAGCAAATAGTCAAAAGGAGGTCCTTGGTGACCAGGTGAGCAGTCCCAGGAGCAGAGGGTAGGCACTGTGGTCAGCACACCTCACAAGGAAGAGGCCTATCTATCCAGGACATTTGGAAGGTGAGCAGGGCCTAGATCAGGATCTAGAAGTCATATAGAAAAAGAAGATGGTGAAGGGAAAGGCTGCATGCGGAATGAACAGGTGTCTCTGGTACCTGTGGCCCTATTCTGCTGTGGGGTGAGGCGACTCAACTCAAGCAGGCAGGTTAAAAGGTCACCCTGAAGTTGGGAGCCTCACCACCCTACCACCCGCTTCTCACGGACAATGTCTGCTTTAGACCAGAGTCCGGATAACAAGGAAAGGTTGCTAGTGCTCGATAAGACAAAGGCCATACACGAAAATCCCACAGCTCACATCACACACTGTGAATGAGTAGCCTTTCCTCTGAAAATCAGAGACAAAACAAGGCTCTTCCCTTCCATCTCCGGTACAGTAAACCGTAGCCAGGGCAGACAGGTGAGAGCATGGGTGAGTGGGGAAAGCGTGCAGGGTGGAAAGGAAGGAGTGAATTCTGCACGCTGTCAGGGCATGATCTTCTAGACAGACAATTCTAAAGAAGCCACAAAAGTTCCCGTTACAGCCAACAGATAAACTCAGCAAACCTGAAAGATACAAAATTAATGCACAAAGATCAGCTGTATTTCTATCCACTAGCAATAAGCTCTCTGAAAGGAAATAAAATGCCATTTATAATCGTATAAAAAAACTCAAAATTCTTAGGAATAAGTTTAACCAAGAAGGTGACAGGAATGGAGCACTATAAAGAAATTTTATTGTTTTATGATAAATTCACCAATGCTAATCACATACATTTACAGGAGTACAAAGTGAGGTTGTAATATAGGTATACGATGTGTGAAATTTCAGAATGGAAAAACTTAAATGGAGAAGATATCCTGTGTCCGAGGGTTGGAAGACATTATTAAGATGACAACAGTATTCAAAAGAATCCACAGATTGCATTCAATTTCTATCAAAACCTCAAAGTATGTTTTCCCACAAATAGAAAAGCCCACTATAAATTTCATCTAGAATTCCAAAGGACTCAAAATAGTTAAAACCATCTTGAAAAAGAAACAAGTTAGAGGAATCATACTTTCTGATTTCAAAACTTCCTGCAAAACCGTCAGTACAAACCCTCATATGGTCAACTGCTTCTTAACAAGGGTGCCAATGGGGACAGGACAGTCTTTTCAACCAATGGTACTGGGAAAATGGGACATCCACATTCAAAAAACGGAAGCTGAACCCTTGCCTTGCAGCATATGCAAAAATCAGCTTTCCATAGAGCAGAAGCCTATAATCTTAACAAATATGCTAACTCTTAGAAGACAACAGGGGGAATCTTTACTGTTTAGTATTTGGCAATGGTTTAAGTATCTCACCACAAGCACAAACAAAAGAAAAAACGCAGTAGTCTACATCAAAATAAAAAGCTCAAGCATTGAAGGACATTAGCAAGACAGTAAAAGGACAACCCATAAAATGCAAGAAAATCTTTATAAATCATTTATTTGATAAGAGATTAGTGGTCCAGAACATAATAAAGAACTCCTACAACTCTACAACAGAAAACCAAGCAACCCCATTTAAAAATGGGCTAAGGACTTGAATAGACCTTTCTCCAAAGAAGTTATACAAATGACATGAAAAGATGCTCAAAACTGGGGAAATGCAAATCAAATTCACAGGGATTTGCACCGTGGGTGATTACATCCACCAGAAAGTCTATAAATTAAGAAAGAAACAAAATAAGTGTCAGGAATAACGTGGGATAATTGCTGATTGGAACGTAAAATCATGCAGTCACTGTAGAAAAGTTTGGCAGTTCTGCAAGGACTTAAACATGAAATTATCCTGTGACACACCAATTCTATTCCTAGAAGTATTTCCAAGAGAACTGAAAATAGGGATTTGAACTCTACACAAACGTTCAAAGCAGCATTATTTCACAATAGCCAAAAGGGAAAAACAACCCAAGTGCCCATCAAGAGAAGAGCCAAGACAAGCCAAAAAAAAAAAAAAAGTATATCCATACAATGGAATACTATTCAACCATAAAAATGAATGCAGTTTGATATGTGCTCCAACATGGAAGAATGTGGAAATCACACTAAGTGAAATAAGCCAGACACAAAGGACAAATTTTATATGACTGCGCTCATATGAGATATCTGGAATTTGGCAAATTCATAGATCCAGAAAGCACAACAGATTATCAGGGGCTGGAGCATGTAGAAAAAGGAAGATACTGCTTAATAGGCAGAGTTTCCTTTTGAGGATGATGAAAAAGCTCTTCAAATAGACAGTGGTAATGATAACACTGTATAAAAACTTTATATACAAACATGGTTAAAATGGCAAAATTTATTATATGTATTTGGCATAACAATAAAATGTACAATAAAAATTATTATTATGGGGCTAGGAGGATGGTCCAGTGGTAGAGTATTTTGCCTGGTACTTGCAAGACCCTGCCTGGGTTCCATCCCCAACATATCAAAAAAAGACTATTAGTGATTCATTAAAAGAGATATTATTAATATGGCCAAGCAAGTCTTAAGGAAAAACATCAGTGGAAGATAACAATGATCCATTCAAAAGAAAGAAGCAAAAGAGTGGAAAATCATGGTACAGTAATTTTAACTAGATTTAAATGTGAAATTGATATTTCTTATAAGGACAGATTCATCGCAATCAAACCCTGGGATAACTGCATCCAGCTAAGACGGGTCAGACCTCTGGTTAGCCTGACCTGCAAAATGACTGCAGACATTCCAACAGTCTTCCTTTGACTCCCAGAATAAATAAATATCAGATAGCACACACTTCAAAAAGTAGAGCCAAGCAATCTAAAGAAAAGAAACACATTGTCCAAAGTTTAGTTTTCTGATTAAGAACCTACTAGCACAAGAACCAGGGCTCTATTTTAGAGCCCAGTGCATCACAGACACACATAAGCAGTGACTGGAGGTAGGCTGACACCAGAGGTGGTATAATTATAACACCTTGGGCAACATCACTTATGGGGTGATGGGGGGAATGACTTTTCCACTTAAGAATATATAGAAATTCCTCTCTGGTTTCACAGCAGCAAAGTACTATTCACAGAATTAAAAAAAATATGAACAAATCGTTTACTTCAATTTCCTGAAGATGAACATTTGGTTTGATAAGTAAACAAAAAGTCATTTATACTCAAAGGCCACTTGGATGGGTATAAACATTTCTGATTTATTCCAATGGGTCTGGAGGGGTGTGCTTTACTGCAGTCCACATAGCGCTGTAACAACTGCTTTCCAAATCTGACACTGATTCATGAAAATGAACACGCGACTCTCTTTGCAGCATAACCCTCACAGCCTCAGGCAAGTGCTGATAGAAATGTGCTCAGTACAGGCATGTGAGCGCAGTATGCGGAAGCGGGTAATTACACCGGTATTTAACCCAATCTATTGCTCATCAGAAAAGTGCTTAGCACTGGTGTTAGACCCAGACAGGCTGACAAGGAACACAGCCACTTAACTGTCCCCTCCAGCAATTATCCTCTCTCGACCCAAGAGTGTGTCAAATTAAAACAAGTACACATTGACTTTTCGCTTCTGTAAACATTAAGGGGTGATTGACAACTTGGGGCTGCGAGCAGCCTGCCATTATCATCCGTCCCTCTGCTTGTCTTGCTCTTGGCTCTGGTAGTATTTTTCCTTAGCATTACTCCAATTGGACAGAAAAGGATATCAGGGCTTTGCCACTGGATATCACCTATGGAGACTGTACCCTATTTTGCACAGAAGTACCTACAGATGACTGTTAAAAACTACATTTTAAAAACATTAACATTTGCCTCTTTCAAATAGAAAAACACTAGTCACTACCAATTAGAAAAATGGAAAATTAGTCTTTTATGTGCACTACTATTCTCACTGCTCTACCATAAATCCTGATTTTGGAAGTAGTCCCTTCACTTGTTATCCTATTCTATTTCTGAACTATAAGGAATGGAGAAAAGATATAGCTGGATTGCTAGCAGAGATAAGTAAATAAAAGTAAAAGATAACCAAAAAAGCTATTCACTAGCAATGGGGTGAATCATCACCTGGCAACTTTACAAGTGTGTGCTTCAAATTCAACACTCCACATGCACACTCTGAAGTTCACAGAAAAAGGCTACAGGCAAGTGTCGAACTCTGGTGCCAAAATCATTCAGTGCGGGAAAGGTCAGCTCAGAAGGAGCTGAGAAAACTGGATATCCACATGCAAAAGAATGAAAGAGGGACCCCTACCTAACACCACCTACGAGTGTCAACGCAGAACGGATCAAAGACCTGGCTTAAACGGTAAAGGCATACAACCCTGAAAACACAACACAGAGGGAAAAGTTTTATGACACTGGATTTTGCAATAATTTCTTGAATATGACACCAAAAACACAGGCAGCCAAGGGAAAGTAAGCAAACTAGACTAAAAATTCCAGAATATTGTGCATCAAAGGACACAATCAGCAGTCAAGCGGCAACCCACAGAACGGGGGAAAGGGTGCCCGTAACGTATTTGACAAGGTGCCACTTAACGTCAGCAATCCTTGCGAAGTCCCCAAGGCTTACATGCTACCCCTGGGAGACCAGCAAGTCCTCCACCTGGGCAAGTACTATCATTCTTGGACTGAGATCAACCAAGTTTGACTTCAGTTACTCACCTCCATCCATTAAAAAAAAAAAAAAGTGTGCTCACAGGTTAGGGCCAGGGGCCCACCAGTGTTTGTCGGCATTCATCAACACGTCGTCAGTGCACCTCCTCAGCCTGACCAGTTATTTGAATACGGCCTGAGATTCCCACCAAAGTTAAGACTTTTAAAATAGTGTTTACTGAACGCATGGACTTGTGTTCATGCCTTTGTTTTTAGTTCTAAACACTGAGCTGTCCCTTCCTGTCATGATAAAAGTCCAAAAGTCCTGTCAAATGGAACTGTCTATAATGGAGGAATGGTTCTATTTCTACACAGTCCAGAATGGCTGTCCCTAGCCACGGGTGACAGCTGAGCATTCAAAATGTGACTGGTATGACCGAGGAACTGGATTTTAAATTTTTACTAACTAAAATTTAAACATCCCTGTATGGCTAGTAGCTACTGTCCTGGATGTAAGAGGCCTACGACACCAGTCTGAAGACAAGAGTTTCAACACTGGAGCCTGGGTCTGAAAGGTCCCTGAGCAACAAGTCAGAAGAGATAAGAGTATCCGCAGCTTGTTTTAGTCTGTTGCTGCTCTAACAGAATACCTGAGACAGGGGGAGTTTATAGCAAATAGAAATGTATTAGGCTCACAGTTCTGGAGACTGGGAGGTTCAAGAGCATGGGGCTAGCACCCCAAGGGCCTTCTTTTTTTTTTTTTTTTTTAAGAGAGGGGGACAGTGAGAGAAAATGAAACAAATTAATTTTTCATTTATTTTTCCATCTGGCCTTCATTTCTCAGACATTTAGTTGTGTACATGGTGCTAGGGTTTGAATCGGGTTCTCACGCATGGCTGGCAAGCACTTTAACCACTGAACCACCATCCCAGCCCGAGCAAGGGCCTTCTTGTTAGGTTATCCTCTGCAGAGGCAAAAGGGCAAGCGCACAGACAGGGAATAGGAAGGAGCTCTTCCCTTGTCAGGAGCCCATTCCTGGGGTAACCAACCCCTCCTGCAGCAACAGCCTTCTTCCACTGAGGAGGTCAGGGCCCTCGAGACCTAGTCACCTCTTAATGCGCTACAGTGGCAATTACATTTCGACGTGAAGGAGACACTCAAACCACAGCACTGGTCTACTCCCAGCCTGTGCTCCCTCTTCAGCAATTTGCTCCTCTCTGAAACAGGGTCAGCAATTTTGCTCTCCTACCTGTGATATCATAGAAAGGAATTTTGTGCCAGTTCAAGGATTAGGGCTCCTAAAACCTTGGAATTTCCTTAGTGATAAGGGTTATGGGAGCCTCTTTTGTTCTAATAAGGTGACTTCCTGGCAGGCCCCTAGATGGCTTCAGGATGGGAACTGACTGCTGGAAAGACCAGGCCTTAAAAGTGTGGACCAAAGAATTTCTGTGTCCCCAACACCCAGCCCATCCCAAGACCCTGCCCCGTGAGTCTCTCCATTTGGTTGTTTCTAAGTTGAAGCCTTTTATAGAAAAACAGTAATAGCAAAGCATTTCCCAAGTTCGATGAGCTGTTCGAGTGAACTACTGAGCAGGAGGTTTTGAGAATCCCTGAATTTTAATCAGCCAGGATAAATGTAGAGAGCCTGGGTGCTTTCATTCTGACTGAGGTCGGAAATGGCAGTTTTATGGGACTGAGCCCTTAACTTGTAGGATCTGGGCTAACTAGATAATTAACTGGTGTCAGCATTCAACTGAATTGTAGGACAACCCGTTGGTATCAGAAGGAAAAAAAACTTCTTGCTACCTAATAAGACTGCCATTAGGATTAAACAAAATGGTCTACGTCAACGTGCTCCAGAGTGAGAGACTGGTTTCCGTATTCGGCTCATCTGTAAAGGTGGTTCATGAAAACGAACTGTGGATGCGTTTCCTGAAGCCACCTTTGCTGGTTCATAACAACATGTGCTCCTCTCATGATCTCTCACCTACATCCTGAAGCCCAGATCCGCTACCAAATTTGCTGGGGAAACTGGCACAGATTCTTCAGTTAAATTACTCAAGGGTATGAAGTGCACTTCAAGGGCAAAGAGGATGAGAAATCAGCAATCTTTCTCTCCTGAATTCAGATAGGACAGGACAGGATGGAATGGAAGGAAGGAGTGAGTTAAGCTGCAGGCGGAGGGGTTAGGGAGAATGAGGAAATGAGATCAACAACCTAGAACAAAGTGCTCCAGGTGCTGGGGTGTGCAAGGTTCTCCATCTGAGAAACTCCCCTGCTCGGGATCCTAAGGCAGGAGGGCCTGAAAGGGGATGACTCAGCAGGTCAGTGTGGGAGAGGAGGGAGGTCAGCAACCCCAGACAAGAGGCGGCAAGCCGGAAGCACACTCCATTCTTCCACACACGCTGGCCACCAATGCTCAGCAACTTGTTCCTGTTTTCCAGGAAAAAAAAACTGCTGTTGTTTAAGCCACCCAGTCCATGATATTTTATGACAACAGCCAAAACAAAAATAGTATTAGCCCAAAACAGAAAGCAACACAATTGTGATTGTTCCAGGTCCTTGCACGCCACAGTTCTCTCATTTCATACAGTCAGTTCTACTCAATGAACATATTCTCGTGGTCACATGAAAGAGGTGAAGATTAAATATTAGTAGATAAAATACACTTTTCATTTTGAGAAATCTTGTGGTTTAATAATCTTGCTGGGTCCTGCATAAGTTCTTGAACTCAAACTAAACCAAGTCCTTCCAAATAATGGAACATTATTTGGTCATAAAAAGGAAAGGAACTCTGAGACCTGCTACAACATGGATGAACCTTTAAAACACTACACAAATATAAAGAAGACAGACACAAAATGCCACCTATTGTCTGGTTCCATTTATATAAAACATCTGGAAAGGGCAAACCCACAGGTAGAGAAAGTAGACCAGCAGTCACCGGGGGCTGGGAGGGACCATTATGCCAGGCAAAACTACAGAGGGACACTGGATAAAAGTACAAATTTCCATCTTAGCTGAGTGTCTGTGGATTAATTTTCACTTCTTGTTTTACCAACATGTCTAACCTGTAAGACATGAAAGAAGAAATATGATTCTCTGACTTTTCATGAATTATCTATACAGAAGAAATAACAGCATGTTCAAGGAAAAAACTCAATCCAGAAATTTTTTGAGAAACCCATGAAATGACTTCATCCAAAAAAAGAAGCATGATCAGCACCACCTCTTGGACCATTCCTTACAGAAATAAAAATGAAATAACTAAAAACTGCTGGAAATACTTAGACACTGCTCTCCTGGGTCCACTTCCCATTCCTGCCATCTACCTTGGGGCAGTCCACAGAAGACATTTGAGGACAACGAGGGTGCCCAAATTTAGAAAAAAAAAAAAAAAAAAAAAAAAGCAGATGTTTCATTAACTTTAAATTCCAGAAACAGTAAAGAATTTTTAGTGTAATCAAAATCTGAAATATGCTTATATTAAACATTTTTCATTATCTGAAATTGACTTAACTGGGTATCCTGTTCTTATCTCAAAATCCTTACGAAGTGACTGCATCAGCAGGCCCAACCCTTAGGCAAAAGTGAACTGAGACGGCTCTGAGGCCACTCTCTCCTTGGCGGGAATGAAAGCCAATGGAAAGCTCTAGCTCCTCTAGGGTCCCTAGAGGCTAGCACCATATACTGGTGACAGCTTCTTGCTGCTGCTTCATGCCATTAATCAATCTCAAGTTAGAAGACAGAGCAAACAATCAGGAAAAGCAGAGGAAACATCCAAGAAAGCAACGTTCACCTCAGTTTAAAGTGGAGGACCCTGCCCTAGACTGGATGCAGGTGTAAATGGTGGAGGCGCCCTGCATTCAGTGAAGAGACAGGGGTGTAAAGACCACAGAACAGTTCTACCAACCCTGCTACACTTAACAGAGTTTAAAAATACGTGTGTTAAGCAGATGACCATGGACTGCAGAGCCTGCTATTATCTCTGAATATTATTTTTATGGAACTCATTTTTAATATCAGCGCTTTTAGGATGAATGTAAATAAATCTGATCATGCAATAAATTCAGTGTGCTCTTTCATTTTGCAGATTCAGACTAAAACACCATAAATCTCTTCTTGGAAGCAGCATCTTTCAAGATAACAGAGGCAGCACTAGGATTTTGATACCCATAAAAAAAAAAACAGTAAATAAGCTTCAGAGGCTTCAGAGACCTCCTCTAGTGCATGTGCTCAAGAGGACAGGCAAGGGGCTCAGCAGTAGGTGGATCAGTCCAGTGGGGTTTCTTCTCTTTGCCCTCTGATCAAAGGGATCGTTGTGGTATGCAACAATCACCGCAGGGAAAAAGGCTCCTGTTTTTGTAAAAAAGGATGGTAAACACGATCACCTGACACCCAGCAAAATCAAGCCCACTCCTGCGATGAAAAAGTCCTCTGCCCCAGTTCCCCCCAAAGATCCCACTTATTGCCGATTTTCAAGAACAGCAGTTTGGGAGGTACGTAGAATCTGGTCACCACTCTTTACACCAGAAGCCTATCTGGAACCTGACCTCAGCATATACTGTATACCCCGTGTATATGTGCTCGATGGGAAGTATATGCCGATATATAAATATAAATACATATAAAGCTAACTTTCGGTGTTCAGAAAACAAAAGCTATCCCCATATAACAGCCAAATTCTGACATAACTCAATTTGGACACCTCATCTAGTGTGCACTGCACTCATTCCTAGTGTAAACCCCGCCACGCCGGGCAATGATATACTGTAATGTCACATCGCAATCTGGATTTACTATAAAGGGCCGCTGACGAGCTTCAGAGCAGTAAACATTGCGGCGAGGTGTATTTCACACTGAGCTGGTTTTTATGAAGAACACTTCACCGCCCAGGCACGGCACCTGATGATGAATGGTGAAAGATGCATGACAAGCTTCATCATTGTTTGTAAATCTTAACTGTTCCTGCTCACTAACTCTGGAGGCAATTTTCAAAGACAGCGCCGACAGAAGGACAGCACAGCTTTCCTGAAGGTTATTCAAGTTGTACTTGGCCTGGGCCGTGGCTCTGAAGAGCCAGGCAGAGAAAATAAACTCCTGAGTTACTCCACACAGGGCCCGAAAAAAGCACTGAGGCCCAGAGGACTCAGTCAGATTCAAAGGAAGAAATCATATGAGTGATGACGCTCTAACTGAGTGGCCAGTGTCATATCCAGCTGAGGCCCATATGGACACTGGCTAGCCAGGATTTCCTCATATAATGGTCACTGCAGGAGTAATGATGCAGGTAAACTGGAGGATGCACGCTTGGCTCTGCATCAAATCGGTAGCTTTCAGAGAACAAGTTAAAGATGTGAGAAAGCAGAGCTGGAGCAGTGGCTCAGTGGTTACAGCGCTTGCCTGACGTATGCAAGCACAGGAGTTTAAACCCCAGCACCACGTACACAGCACAGTGTCTGAACAACGAAAGCCACATGAAATAATAAAACTGATTCTCTCTCACTGTCCTTCTCTATCTTAAAAAAAAAAAACATATGAGAAAGCAAAGTCCTGATAGGCTACCAGCAGACAGGTAGACAGTAAGTTAATTTCTTTCTCCAAAACTGTGTGGGGAAAATTCAGACCTTTTAGTCACATTAATGCAAAAATAAAGTAACAAGGAGTGTATGTGACCACTCATCAGCTTACGATCACAGAAAATAGAAAAAAAAAGAATTAACTATTTCTAAGTACCTGGTCGTGTTTCTATTTGCACACATAATTTCAAAGCTAGGAAACAGTTATTTAATCTTTTACCTGTGTCAAATACAAATACTTGCCCCTGACTTTCTCTGGTTAAATAAAAAAAGTTAAAATATAACCACAAAACGATAGGCAACGTCACTGCGCTTGGCGCGTCATAAAGGTGTGAAGAAATGACACACCTGACGCGGTCCCGTAGGTTTCTGCTCAGTCCAGCATTTTGCTGACAGCAGCCCACTACAGTAGGACGCCCCCTAATGGGGAATTTCTGTATGAAGCCTGTGCCAAGGGGCCAGGCTTTGGCATTTTTACTTCCACAGCGAAAAAATTGCTACTGCAGCATGTTTTCAGTCCCCACAGGACGTGTCCAAGTGCAGCAGGGACCCCCACAGTCACGTTTGCTTGAAAATAGTCCAAACTTAAGAACCTCAGACCGTAAGCCAGTAAGGCCTGAGCAAACTACCTCATCACCAGGCTGCAGTTCCTCCCCCGGCACACGGGAAGGACCTCTCTTCCCTACCTCACAGTCACTGTCAAGATGCTTCAGTATCGCCATCTGAAAAATGGGGATGGTAACATGAGGGTTAGTTATACCCACAAAGTGCATAGGCTTAGGCACTGACTTACAATTGTTGACAAGCTACACAAGAGTTTGTAAGGAAAACTAGAGGAAGGGAAGCAAGGGGAAAACAAGGCAGAAGAATACCCAACAGAAGCCAATCGGAGTCCTGAGTTCGTTATCTAAGCTGGCTCTTCCTCTTAATCACTATTAACTAGGCCTGGAGGAAATCGCAGCATTCTACCTGCATCTCTGTTAAGTGTGAGACCCTGCACGTGTGAGAACACACCTGTTAGTCCTTGCTATAGCTCTGCTGCATGGCTCAATCCTCTCCTTACATGAGTGAGCGTGGCCTCCCCACGAGGGGTCCCTGGAGCATGTCTGCTATTTCTAGACAGCCTGGGGTGGCCTGGTCAAATGGCAGCATTTTAAACACAGGACATGTTAGGGACCCACCAGGTCTTAATCTTCCTCTGTTTGCCTTGCAGAGTGTTCTTTTCACAGAAAAAAGAAAAAGTTTGAAAAAGACATTTGTCCTCCTGAAACAGCATGTCTGTGAGTTTCTCCGGGACCTGCTGGTGCCCTTAGCACCCTTCCTCTCTGGTTGGTTTCTGTTTTTTGTTTTTTTCCCCTTGTCTTCTTAGCAAACATGATCTACTAAAAACAAATCTTTAAATCTGCCACTTCTAAATGTTCATTACATGCTAAAAATTAGTATGCTGTCTTCCTCATTCAGCAGAGCATGGTGTCTAAGGAAGTCTGAGAACCACAACGCACACAGGCTTGTTTCATTAAGGGCCCAGCAGGGACAAAACTAAGTCTTCTTTAATGACAGCAGTCGCCCTCATTTGTATAGCCCACCAGGACCTGCTAAGTAGAAAGGTGTGGAAGACAGTGGTGAGCATTCATTCACACGAGAACAGGATTGTTGCTATGCTTCTACAGAATTCTTTACATGATCCATATACAAAAATAAGATAAAGCTGTTATTGCCTTCAACTTTCCTGAAGAGGGAACGGAAGCTGTAATATATTAACTGAGCATCTTACTATCAGCTGGGAGTCTGAATCAGACTTCCTCCCCAGGGTGGCGTTCATTTCCTCCAACGCGCTGCCCTGCATGGTCCTTGCCACTGAATGCTCCACTTAACTCTCTGTGCAAAGCTAAAGCTAAAGGTCACATGAAGAAAATGGGTTTTCCAGCCAAGTGCTCTTTTCTTTGAAATTTAGCAAATGGTAAGTCATTTCCTAAAGTGCGAAGCTTGAATTAAACTCAACATTTTCTAAATGTTGCATAAAACACACCCAGCTTTCCTTAAAGCAGGAAGACAAGGGTCAGTTTTCTCTCTCCTTCAGGCTTGACAAGCAACCCAGGGCACAACACACACTCAGAAGCAGCCTCAGACACGTTGATCCACTCTCCTTCCTGCCTGAGTCAGACTCTAAATGTTCCAGAACACCTTCCTCCCTTTTGGGAAGAATTGCCTGGAGCTCCAACCAATACTGCAAGAAGTATCGGATCAAACCTCCCATCTCTTACTGTGCCACCACTCACTGCAGAATGTCACCTCACCTCACATGAAAGGCAGCTTTGGCATCCTGGACGTTGAGCAAGCAGGTCTAAGGGTGCTTCCAACCATCAGCACAGCTTCAGTGTTCTCACCTGCAACCAGGAGATTCTGCCAGGTGACCTTTTCCTAAAAGTCCAGCTCCAAAGTACTACACAAGGCAAGTCCATTTGCTGGGTGACAAATTAACCTTTCTGCCTACAGTTTCTGGGCAGGAAGTGAATCAGACGTTCTTAAATTCAGTGGCCTACAAAACTGCTGATGCTGAATGGTTTCAAAAGTCCCATTTGGAAGCACAGAGGCCTCTGCAGGCTGCTCCAACGCTGCAGAAGAAACAGGAGGCTTCCAATTCGGAGAGGCCCATCCACTGACCTGACCTTCTGATTTTTGGGTAAAGGCAGATGTTCTGCACCTTTCCTGGCAGAGTTGTTGACACCCCCTGATTAACATGTGAACACCTCAAGACCAGAAGCAGCACCTTGAATGGCTGTTTCTTTCTCCTAGAACAAGCACAAGATGAAAGTGAAGGAAGGGCAAGGGGCATGAGGGCCTGCCTCTGTGCCTGAGTCGGGAGAAGCCCCAAACAAAAGAAACAGAGGCACCACTGCTCACATTTAAACCAAGAGCCCAAAATAAACAGTCAAGAAGAGCTAGGTGTGTTTGCCTGTGTCAGGTTCAATCTGAACACAATGGAGGTGTCCCTGCTGTCCATCCAGGTGCCCCAAGGACTTAAGAGTCAAGAGTCCGACACGGATTCACAGATATGAAAGGCTGCTCACCCGCACACATGTGCACACCTGTTAAAACAGGTGCTGCTGAGAGAGCCCCAGCTGAAGAGGCAACATTTCCAGAATGTTCCCACTACCACTCCCTGAACAGCTGGTTATCCATTACCAAGAACCGGCCACACCTGTCACATAAGTCTGTCCTTAAGTCCCTCTGCAGGGAAGGACCTATGTTTTGTTTTATATTAATTTTTTTCAGTTTCTAATCCACCTTGGTATGATAATTTTGTAGCATATGATACAAATGCAGTACTAGAGCCATTAATTAAAAAAAAGTTTAAAAAGAGGTGTTGGCAAGGGTATGGGGAAATGGAAAGCCTCTTACATTGTTGCTGGAGCGTAAAATGCGGCAGCTCTGTGGAAAGGAGTTGGCGTTCCGCTAAAACTTTATCACAGAACTTGCATGTGACCCAGCAATTTCATTTAACTTTTGTCTGGTCCCTCCGTCACTGGGGTAGTGCCCTTGAAAGACATTGTGGGATCTTGGTCATTTCTTTTCTTTTTGTTCTGCTCCACCATGCACTCCCCACCACTGCCATCTGGCACCCCCAAAGGCCCAAAGCAACAGGGCCACTCCTCAAGGACTAGGACCTCAGAAATCATGAGCCAAAATAAACCTTTCCTCTGTAAGTTCATCTTCTCAAATATTTTGTTATACTGACAAAAAGCTGACTGGTATACACTCCGGGTATACGGAGAAGAACTGGATGCAGATAGTCAAAGACGTGCAACGAGCGTCATACTGGTGCTATTTACAACAGCCAAAGAATGGAAGCAACCCAAATGTCCCCTGACTGATGAATGAACAGGGCGGTCCACCCTACCACAGAACACTCACCATAAGAACAAAGTACTGATCTATACAGAGGAACCACGAAAACATTAGGCTTAGGGAAAGAAGCCAGACACAAAAGGCCACATACCAGATGATTCCACTTACATGAAATCCAGACAGAAAGCAGGTTACAAGGGGCTGGGACATGGTTCAGTGAAAGAGCACTTGTCCAGAAAGCAGACTAGTGGTTGCCAGGGGCTTCAGGAGGGAATATGGGTGTGACTACCTGTGGGTAAGAGGTCTCCTTTTCAGTGAGGAAAGTGACTTGAAACTAGACAGAAGTGAGGGCTGCCCAACTGTGAGGACTAAATGCCACTGAACTGCGTACTTTAAAATGTTTTATGGTAAGTGTCAGGAATATTTTACCCCAAGAAAAAAAATGAAAGATAAATAAATACAAACTCCAGTTCATTGGGCTCAATGGATACAAGTGTGTTTTACCAAACTACTATGAAGTTTCCATTTATTTTCACATCCCTTACTTATCTCTTCTCTTGGACGAGTAACAAAGCACCCACTGACCCACATAAGCCTGCATGCCCACTCTGGAGAGCTCTGCCCTGTGTCCCACCCTATCTTGCTTACTTAGGGACATTGCTCCAATAATTGTGCCCCACCCCACCCATCAGTTCTATCAGCAAATCTTCCCTCAACTGCATCACTCTTATCGACACACATAGCTATCATATCTCCCTTCTTGAAAAATAGAGAAGAGACCCCCTCCTTGAACTCTCCTCCCCTTTTTGACTGCCCATCTCACCACTTCCCTCATGGCGAAACTCCCTGAGGAGCTGTCTACACTCACTGCCCCTCTTCTTCTTTCCCATGCACTCCTGAACATACAGTCAGGCTTTGGTCCCCACCTCCCAACCAAAGCTGCCAGCTGCCACTCAGCACGTCATCCATCATTTCCACCTGGGAACAGAAGATGGCCAATTCCAGTGTTCATCTCATTAGACTTCTGGGCTCTGCTAGGCTCTTTTCATTGAAGCACTTTCTTCACCTGGCTTGCAAGACATCACTCCCGTGCAGTTTTTTGCTACCGCATTAGGCACTCCTCATTCCTCTCTCCATCGCTGGTCCTCCCTGTCCATCAGAACCCTAAGCACTGGAGGGCTCAGCCTGGGTTCTTTACTCTCCATCTTCATCCATTTCTCTGGGTGACGGCATCACACTGACTTTGAGTAACACTGACACACTGAACTCTCCAATTTCTAGCAGGATATTCCCTCTCAACTCTCCACTTCAGACTTCATACACCCAGCTTCCACTCTACAATCCACTTGGATGACTCGTGAACATCTCAACTCTAAATGTGCCAACTAATCTCCTAAGATCTGGAAATGTAGCTCAGTAGCAGAGTGCTTCCCTAGCATGTGTGAGGCCCTGGGTTTGGTTTCCAGCACTGCAAAACAAAAAATCTCCTGATTCTCACTGATTTCTTCCATGGTCTCTTTACCTCAATAAATGAAAACACCAATATTCTACTTCATCATGTCAAATACCATGAAGTCATCTCCCACTTCCCTTCCTTTGACTGTATCTCAAACCCATCAGCAAACCTTGTTGGTTCCGTCTTCAAAGTACACCCAAAATTCAACCACTCGTCCGCACGACCATGCTCCTGCATTAAGCCACTATCATCTTTTGATGGAATGATACAACAGCCTTCTAATTGCTCTTCCTGTTTCTACCTTTGTGTCCCTGTAGTCCTCTCCTAAACAGCACTCAGAGCAACCTTTAAAACCACAAGCAGTACTTCTCATCCCACTCGGTTTCCACGGCTTCCCAACACCTACTTGATCCAGCCCACCATCTCTCTGATCCACTCCCTGACACTTTTCAGGCTATGGAAAAAAGAGAGAACAATGTAGACCTTTATTGTTTTTACAAACAAAGGAATTAAACAGGAGCAAGGTGGGAAAAGGAAAACTGTGACATTTTCCCCTCACCAGTCTATTTTCATGTTACCAACTTCAGAAAAATCAGAGGAAAACATTGAAGTTGAATTCATTTCTTTCGCAGCTAAACAGAAGCTAAGCTTAAGTTTACCTTTAAAGAAACTGAAGAAACATGGATTTAATGAACACATTTATACTCAAATAGGACTTGAAAGAAAGCATTAAGTCTATTTATAAAAACTGTTCTTCAAAATCATTTAGAAGACTCCCTTAGAATAACTGACATACTATCAGAAATTATAACTTATTTGTTAAAGGAACTTAAACAAACACTGATACGAATGCTAAACGGACTGGTGTAAGCATAATGATGCCCATTCTCCTCCCATCATGCTCTACCCACCCTAACAAAGGGTCTGCCTTGACCCAAATGCTCCCCACTGTCTCAGTGCTGAAGATAAAACAGGATTGCATGTTATAAAAGACCATCTACCAGGCATTCTTATTTCCAAACACAATTTTCCCATCTGCTCTGTATAAACGTCATGCATAGCACCCAAAAGCAACATGTCTTTAGCAATTATAAAGCCACATTTCTTTCAAAAAATTACCCGAGATTGGATTTCCTATTGATTCATATTCTTTCTCCACACTAATTCCTAAGTATTTACTGAGATTACTGTAGCTCTTCCTGGCTAACTTGCTTGCTTCCACAGCCTGAGCTCCTGAGTAACTGTTATGGAGTCAGAGGGTCCCAAGAAGTTAAACCTGGGGCCTTCTCACATCCAGGCTTTCAATCTTGCATCTCTGGAAAAGTCGTAAGAAATTCCAATAGTCTTTCCCCGTGAGCACTGGTACCCATGGCCTCCCTTTCCTGAACGGTAACCTCTTTCCTTCTGGTGGCTTCCTTTTCTGCCATAAATTCAAATGTCTAGTGCTCCTCTCCAAATCTGTACCTCTCTGCTCTAATAAACTGCCTCTTATATTTTTGTCTTACTGCCCTGCTCTGAATTTATACCTTCTTCTCAAGGAAGCCAGTGCTTCTAAAAATATTCCATTATTCCTAGAGTAAGAAGCTCAGGCTATTTCTTCCTACAAGTGGGTTTAGTTCTAATTTTTCTATATGAATAAATGTTTCTTTAACTGCTCCATCTCCAAATCGTTCACTGCCTCCATCAAACAAGCAATGCAGCTGACTTCTGACCTCTTTGCACTTGTGTTCTTTACACAGCAAGGTCACTTAGAAATTTATCACTCACTCACTCATTCATTCAGCCAACAAGCAGGAAACAAGCTGTATCACAGCAGATAAAAAATATGAGATGGGTCCTCTGTCGTCAAAAAGCTTATAATTCAGATCCTATATAGAATTTAAGGCATGGCATGAGAGATGGACCATATGGGCATACAGCATACAGAATCAGTGTTTACAAAGCAAAAGTGTCCTTGCCCACTCCCAAGACTGCGATTGTTCATGAAAGCGAATTATCACAATTAGCAATGTGCACTTCGGTCTCTACAGCTAGAACTGCTTAGTTCCCCTGATCTATATATTCCATATTGATGGAAAATGCCATTTTAAAAATATTTTATTATTTAACATCTTGTAGCTTGACTTATAACTTTAAATATTTAGACATAAGGCAGGTAGATGGGCATGGAAGCCAATATTTCATTTTAGTACAGTAAATAAAGCATTAATTTTACCATTTTTTAGCAATTTTATTGTTCTGAATTTTGAAATCAAGTCATGTTTCTAATTCTCTAAACATCTGCTCTGCAAAGGAACATTCGGTATAGAGTCAAGTTATTTAAAAACCAAACCTCTCCTTTTATTTATTATAAGGTAAGCTCTGACAGACCAGAGTCTCTTCCAAGTCACTCACCATAGTCCTGATTTCCACTTATTGCCTCAACTGTGTTTTCTCCTTACTTTTCTAAATCAAAAGATGATGCATAGGGGGCTGGAGCAGTGGCTCGGCAGTTACAGCACTTGCCTGGCACGCACAAGTATGTGGGTTCGAACCCCAGCACCACACACACAACAAAGTGTTGGAGCAACAAAAACCAGATGAAAAACTAAAAAAAGTTGATTCTCTCTTTCTCTCTCTGTCCCTCTTTCTTAAAAAAAAAAGATGATGCATAAATATGAACAACTTAAAAACAGCATCTGGAAACACACAGACATAAAAGAGCTGCCTGTCATCACAGCATAAATGTTGGGGAGAAGGTTAAAACTGAAGCTGAGGAATTATGTACTTCAACGTGCTTAGGTTCATTAAACAGTCATTTTTTATTTCAAAGCCATTATATCAGAGTTATTTGCATTGCTACTGCATAAACTCTGAGACTGACTGTATTAAAAATGTTTTATTATGACAT
This sequence comes from Aplodontia rufa, assembly GCA_004027875.1. Classification (NCBI taxonomy): domain Eukaryota; kingdom Metazoa; phylum Chordata; class Mammalia; order Rodentia; family Aplodontiidae; genus Aplodontia; species Aplodontia rufa. The sequence goes on from PVKS010008072.1 coordinate 52,624, forward strand.
TTTATTTTCTCCCCAATTCTATTTTAAAATGAAAATCTTTGGGAAACAAGTATTCAGTATACAGAAATTCACTTCAGGAAAGAATATACAGACTTGAACCACATTTAAAGGGCCCCTGCGAACTGGGGATAGAGCTCAGTGGTAGAGCACTTGCCTAGCACAAGTCAAGTTTGATCCACAGTGCCACTGCCACCACCAACAAAAAGTGTGCCTGTGTTTCACACTGATCTTCCAGAAAATACATTTTTCACTTCTAAACAGAATTCTCACATCTTATTGCTGTCACGGTAAGTACTTAGAAAGGGAAAAGCATCATATTAAAAATCAAGCAAAGCAGAATCAGTTCACTGCTAAATACTTTAACGGATTATTAGTTAAGTTACACACAATGAACTTCCCAACAGTGCCTCACAGATAAGCCATCGGAGAGCTAGCAACCCCACACTGGATGCACATCCTCTCCTCACCCCAAAACCAGCCTGTGAGCAGACACCTACCACTTGATTTGGCTTCTGAGTAGGAAGGGCCATCCTCAAAGGTGAAGATCTGAGACACACTCTGACCCAGGTAGGAGGGGGGTCCATAGTAAGAATGCATCCTGTACTGGGAGCTCACTGCATGGCGGTTCTCCGAGTTTTTCATCTGCTTAAGAAAGAAAGAAGGAACAAAATGAGACCAAAGTTGCATTTTACAACTATTAAAACAAAAACAGCTAGATCTGTGCACCCTCCAGGTACCTTTTCTACCTTAGGGTCCACTCAAGAGCACCCCTAAAATTTCCTCTGGTTATATCACGCTCAGGTAACAAGTACTAAAGAGAATGGGGTAATAAAGAGGGGAAAGTGGTGCTGAGGAGTCAACCAACCCACTGGAAGCTTTTGCTGGATAAAAACCAATTATGATCAGAATTAAAGACTAATTTTGAAAACTGTGTTTTCAATTAATTGTTGCTTGATAAAAAAAAAACAGTGCTAACTTAACAGACCTGGCAGGTAAAATTAGGTACTGGGCTTCCTGGCCCAAGTCACCCTGGTCCGAGTGCACTTTGAATATTATGTCAATGTTTGGTGGAAAGTCCGTGATTTCGATATGATACTCTGAGTAGCTTAGCAGTGCAAAGGCTTCATTTCCGATCTTCCTGATTCAAACACATGCTCTGAGGGGTGGACTCTCACCCCCTGGAGACGCAGAGATGACTCCCCTCCAGTTGATTATTTTCTGTCAAGTGAGGTTTACCTGGGCAAGCTCCCCTTATCCTTTTCAGTTTGTTTTTTAGAATATCTACAATGACATCTCTTCTAGGTCAGTTATTCCATTTTCAATTTCTACTGTCATATAAATCTTTAACAAATAAGAGGTCAAAGCAAGCTGTACTTGGAAAACAGCCCAAGGGCAAGAACTGGCTACCACCCTAATGAGGGTGGCCCAGGTCAAGAGGGCCCATTAGAGAGTCACGAAATCATCTAAGAGGGAGGACAATCAATGGTAGCAGTTTACTACACAGACAAACTCAGTTTTCAATTAGACCAAAGCTCCCCAGCCCTCCCTCAATGGGCATAGAAATGGCCTGGGGATCTGCTAGATGGAGATTCCAATGTGCTACATCTAGGTGGGGCCTGATTGCCTTACAAGCTCCCCAGGGAAGCTGATTATATTGATCCCCAAACCTCACTATGGTGACCAGGAGCTGGAAAAATGATACTTCTCTCATACTTAGAAGCCCATGACCAATTTTCTAAAAACTTTTTAGCAACCACTTACAACCACCAAGTTTCTAATGGAACTGGGATAAGGAGAAATATGTCAATAGCATTGTTTTGTTGTTATTATTTTTCCTTTTTATCTGTAAAATTCCCCAAAGCTCTAAGAAATTTTTCAGGGTCCTGGTGTCTTCTGGAAGTGTTGCAATGGTAGTAACAAACTCAAGTACATTTTAAAGAGCCATTTCTGCCTCCATAGACTTCCTTCAAGTCAATTATGCAGTCTGAGCAATGAGCACTGAGTTAGCAACAAGGGGCTAGCTTTTAAGTACAGAATGCCCTGGTATGGATAACAGGGCATCCTTATTCTGGGTGGAGAGGTAATCACATCTCTCAGGTCTGACAACAACTGCATGTCAGTTCTTTAAGAAAAGTGACTTTCAGGGCTGGAGCAGTGGCTCAGCAGTTATAGCACTTGCCTGGATGCATGAGTATGTGAGTTCAAACCCCAGCACCATGTACACAACGAAGTCTGAGAGCAATGAAAGCCACATGAAAACTTAATTAAAGTTGATTTTCTCTCTCTCTCTCTCTCACTGTCCCTCTCTTTAAAAAAAAGAAGAAGAAGAAGAAAAGTGACTTTCAGGGTTCTGTATGCTTTTTGGTGGTGGTTGTTTGTTTTGGGTACTGGGAATGGAACCCAGGGGCACTTTACAACTGAGCTACACCCCCATCCCTTTTTATTTTTATTTTGAGGTAGGGTCTTGCTAAGTTGCCCAGGCTGATCTGGAATTTTCAATCCTCCTGCCTCAGCCTCCAAAATCGCTGGGATTTCTGGTGTGTGCCATCATGGGGGGTTACTTTTCAGTTTTCTCTCTATATAAGGAAACGCATGTCTTGAACCTACAGGCCTGCAAAATGCTCCTCCATTTTTTCCTTTTACTATGAAAGTCTCTACTAATCTTTTTGAAATGTTTGAAAAATGTCCACTATAAGCCCGTAGCTGCGATCAGTAAACTTTTTTTTACCGTAAATGGTCAAATAGTAAATATTTGAGGCTTTGCAAGCTATCTCTAGGCAACTGGCAAATCAAAAGGCATGGCTGTGTTCCAATAAAACTTTATTTAGAAATATGTACACTGGTTGTCAACCTTGACTCCCTCTATAATAAGAGAAGGAGACCCAGAACTGAGATATGGTTTTCACCCCTAGAAAATCTGATTTAACTGGTCTGAGATGTAGCTAAGGCCATGGGTCTTTTCCAAGCTTCCCAGGTAATTCTAAAATGTCACAAAGATTGAAAACCAATACTCTAAAATTATTAGCATATCTCTACACACCTGAGAAGTATGAGATCACAATATTCCCCATATTACTTTAAAAACGCCAGTTGACCAAACAGATTGGTCAACTGCAACCAATCCCACAATGTATATTATCTGAGAAGAAAGACTAAATAATAAGGTTTTTTTAAACAAAACTTGCTGGAAAATAAAAGCCATTTCAAATGTACATGTATGCTAACTTCCTCTTAATTCCCTTTCTATATTTTTAGAAAGCATCAAATTACAAGATTTGAATCTAAAAATTGAGTTCTTTGTATTCAATTTAACTAATGAATCCCCAAGATCATTGAGCTACAAACCTCCAGCAAATGAAGAAAAAGATACAAAGGGTCAGACTCCATTTGGGGTTACTAAGATATGAACTTACGGAGGTCATCAATTATTTAGCTCCATTCAATACAAAGAATAATCCACAAATCACCAGTCACATGACAACCCCCACATAAAGCCTGGTCCAGTGTGTTTCTAAGTGCCTGTGTTCATCTCTGAAACATGAAGTTATAACTGAATTGCAATTCAACCAGAAAGTCCAGGAAAAGATGACAGAATGTTATTTAAAACTTGAAATCACTTCCTTCTCCCTGATAACTTAAAAAAAAAATCACAATCCTGTTACTTTTGGCTTAGACGAAAATGAGAAAATAATGAAGCCTTTGAAACCCGTTTTACCTTAAACCCATAGTCCTCCACTGGAGGCAACCTGGTCCCTGGGGAACATCTGGCTGTCTGGAGACACTCCCCCACACACTTATTTTTTTGGTGCATTTTAGTTGTACATAACAGTGGGATTTGTTGCTACATATCCGTACATGCACCCAATATTAACAGTATGACTTGGATTTCACACTGAGGGAGAGGGGAGTGCTCCCGGTATCTGGCGGTAAAGGCCTGAAGGTGACATCTTCCTGCAAAGTGCAGAACAGGCCCCCATAACAACAAAGTACCCAGCCCAACATCTTAGCAGCACCAAGGTTGAGAAATCCTGCTTTAAACTAACCTGACACACAGCTCACCCCCATACCAGCAGCAAAAAGCCAACAGCAAAGCTGTACAGAGGGGCAGAAGTTGCAAACAAATTAAACTGTCCAGTTCTGCTAAAGAGGCATGTATTTTTTTCTTTATGAAATGCTAACTTGTTTCTTCAATATTTTTCATTCCACTAAATTAAACAAATAAACCAAGTAAAACCTAAAACCCCAGGACTTGGGTGAGTTATGGCTACTATTATTATTACCATGTGGTATCGCGAAAGCAAGATGCATGTTTTATAATCTTATTACTCACCCTAGTCCCTGAGCCCCAGCATGACCCACAGATAGGAGCTGGGCTGGCAAAGAATGCACATGCTGTTAAGTCTTAACCCCAAGGAAGCTAGAGCTTGGGGGTTTGTTTTATTAAATCTCTGAGGAAATGCACTGCAATAAATCTGAACCATGGGTTTCCTTCATACACCTTAACCACCCACTTTTACAGTAACAATAATATAAAAAGCATAAAAATGTTTGACCTCATTTCTTTTCTTAAAGATTCCTGAATACTACTCAGTCTACCAGTGCTTCAGAAAGGAAGTGTCAAGTTCTACACTGAACTGAACCCTCCTTCCAGGTGAATGGCTAGAAGGGTTTCATGAGGACGGAATCATCTAGCTGTCCATTGAGTCTTGTTCAGCTTCATAATACTGGATTTAGGTAGGAAAGGGGACAGGATGTTCTACAGGATGACAGCCCTAATTGCAAAGAGTCCTTTAGCACTTATGTGTGGTTCAGTCTTTTAAAATTGTTTGCGGTGAACCTCTGGTTTTCTGATCAGAAATATTTTACAAAAGAAGGCAGGTCTTCACAGGCTGTGGAATTTCAGGTCTTCAGGTGAAACTGAGAGTGAGGGTTGGGGCTGAGTTTTGCCTTCATTAAATAGTATCTTTGGTTTTAATATAAGTTTCGTTTCAAACCCTCTGAATGTGACACCTGCTCCCATGTGCGCCTAACTACATAATCCAAGCGTCCTAGCTCATACACCATGCCTTACTAGGTGCTTCTCCTGAGAGGCTCCATTCACCTCTGGCATCCCACACTTCCCAGGTAGAAAGAATTATTTTTACTATGTAGGCTAAAAGGGATTTCTAGTATGCACATGTTTCAGAGGTAACTACAACATCAAGAGGCCAAGTGCTGAGTCATGGGACTCAGGCAGATTTCTCATGCTGTAGCCCATTACTCCCTAGTTCCCTTCCCTGTCCATCCAGTCCTTTAAAGATCTGCTTTCTCCCTTTTCATTGCCTTGGTTGCCTTCCTCCACCGTGCTGACCTCGCCTTCTCCTAGGCGGCCGTGCTATGGAACGTCCTTAGAGGAAGGGAAAAAAGAGAGGCAAGGGAAGACAGGCCTTTTAGAGGACTCAGGCCCTTGTGAGGAATTCCTAAAGAGCCCCAGAATCGCGCAATGCCACACGAAAGAAGCCAAAGAATACAACAGCTGCTTGTCCAAACAGGGGAAGGATGCCCTTCCGCCCCTAAGAGCAGGTGGGAGAAGAAAAATAAGAAAGAGGGGAGAAAGAGGATGCTTATGCAATGTGACAGAGAACACAGATAATTTAGCCAGGTGTAGGTGATATAAGCATTATCCCAGCTGCTAGGGACACTGAGGCAAAATAAAACAACAACAACAAATACACAAAAAGGGCTGGGGATATTGCTCAGAGGTAAGCACCCCTGGGTTTAATACCTAGTGCCACCAAAATAGTGGGGGGAGAGAGAGAGAGCACACATGCACGCAAATAATTTAAAAACCATACATCTAAGCTGTTTTAAGTTGTAAACATCAGTTTCTCAAAGTGTTCGAGAAAATCTGTGATACATGCGAAACAACAGGAAACGTGTGAGGATGCAGCTTTTCAAAGAGAAATGACAGGAGTTAAATTCCAAGCTTGGATTAATACCAAAGACTAAAAAAGAATAAAAGTCATAAGGTGCACCACAGAAAAATAAGTAAGTCATCAGGAAACAGAACCCAAAGTGACTGTGAGGATGTAGGGGAGCTATCTGCCAACTCCCAGACTTGGTGGAGAGGTAAGGAACAGGGATTTACGCAGCCTTGAATGAACTTTAAGGGAAAGACAACCCCTAGGACATTGAGATTACACACGAATTTATTAGAGCTCCATTGGGCTTTTCTTCATCAGAAAAGCAATTAAGATGTGGTATTGCTACGTTTTTAAGAACCCAAATTAATATTCTTTTTTAAAAAATTTTTAAGAAAGAGAGGACAGTGGAGAGAGAGAGAGGCAATTTTTTATTTAGTTTTTCATGCGGTGTTGGAGTTTGAACTCAGGTACTCACGCATGCCAGGCAAGCACTATAACTGCTGAGCCACCACTCCAGCCCCTCCAAATTAATAATTTGAACTGTTAGTTGTTTTTGCCCTCTGCATCTGTGACACTAACATTATAACTTATTCCCCTTAGGTTTCGTTTTCCTTAGAGGAAAAGGCTAAGAAAAAGTCTGTATTTTAAAAATTCGTTAATGATTATCCAGACACAGGACTCTCCACCCTTGCTAGCATGCTGAATCTCTGAAGCCTACAGTGATGACAGCCTCAATGCAATTTGCCAGAGAAAATGTGGGTTGCTGACTCTAGCACTAGGGAATTTAGAGGAAGAAATCAGCATTTATTGAGAAATACTAGAGACGTCCTGTTATCTCACTGAGTCCTCACAATTTAGTAATCACCAACTAAGAATTTTGCTGAGAGAGATCAAATAACTTGGTCCTGCTCACAAAGGCATTTAAATAGATATACCAGGATTAAAGGCAAGCTGCCTGGAAGCTTTGCTCTGGTCTCTGCTAAATCAAGCCACCTTGCTAGCTTAAGTGAAGACACCCGCTTATTATAAAGCACTACTCACAGCCTTTGGCTTTTAACAACTCCCCCCATTTTTTCTACTTCTAGAGTACAAGAAACCTTTTTTTTTTGGATAGTCTGAAAATGAGAAGAAAAGATGCCCATAAGAGCACATTTGGGAACTTTGATTTTTAGACCGAAGGCATCCATATCTGTTCCCACCTTGATGGACAAACTTAATTAACCTTTGCTACTCTGTTCCAACCTACTATTTTAGACAAAACTAGTGACCCAGAAACAATATGTTACCATCAAAATCTCCATGGTGGCGACACCAAGAGATACAGCCCTATCAGCAGTGTCGGGAAATAAGCCACTTGGATTAGCTGCTCTAAGAAATATGGACTATATTCATGTCACACATGAGCTGTCAGAAACATTAGGATACTTTTAGCATAAATCAGCAGTGTGACAGGTATCTTATGAGTACTGAACATGACAGACTGCCTGCAGGGCAAGGGGGACTGCCTGGGACCACCTTCCAACTGGAAGCTCAAGCATATTCTCACATACTTTCCCCAAACTGCTTTAAAGATTCAAACGCAAGCTGTTTGAGCACTGGGAGACACACCCACTCACAGGCGACATGAAAAGGCCCTTTCTGCTTCCAAGACCATCACAGAAAGAGGCCACCTTTAGGTAATGCAAATGATGCAAGAATGCCTGAAAACACGTTTTCCTATAAAGCACTCAGAAGGTGTGTGTGTGTGTGTGTGTGTGTGTGCACTCGCATGCGTGCAAGCAGAGAAACACGTCTAAGAGCCAACGTACTTAGTGATTCTCCAAAATTTTCAGGCTTTATACAAAGACCCTATTCTTATTCATCTCTGACATTTCTAACATGGTATTAAAAAACCCAGGGCAAACCTGTCTATATTATGCATTCCTTTGATTTTGGTCTTTATTCAATTAATAAGACTATATTTTCACGTAACAGGCCATAGAAATGTAAACTCCCAAGAAATCTGAGAATCATTCATCCATGTACTTAAACATTTCTGAAAATGAACTAATTTTCTATTATATTCATATCATTTATTAGGAGACAAAAATAAGTTAAAAGAACAAAAATAAATAGATAAGGTACTGAAGACACTGGGTCCAATCCTAATACCAAAAAGGGAAAGAGAAACCATAAATAGATGTTAGCCATGGGCTCAACCAAATTAAATCTGAAAGCTTTCAAATACTATGATCTAATCATCTAATTTTCAAGCAGATTACAGAATTCCCAAATGACTGCATTAAGTACTAACCTGATGCTGCGGTATCAGAGCATCGGTAACGTAGCAGCCTGGCAATTCAGTTGTGGAACAGTTGCTGGTGTACACCAACCTTTCGAAGGGGTTTCCAACTCAGTCTAGACCAAACCCCTCTCTCATACGAAGGGCAATGAATCCTACAGGACAGTCCAGGACTTACATAAGTATCTCAAAGGCTTCAGAAAGTCTGAAGTCACTCTACCTGGATTTCTTGGGATGCTGCTGGACCACTTCAGCCACACTAAGGAAGGAATTCCTTAGGATGAGCAGGAGCCTAGTTCCTTCACCTATTCTGGGTTAGAGCTACCTGTTTCCTAGTGCCCCGGGTGTTCAGGGCCATCTGACTTTCTTCTGCAATCCATGTTTTTAACTAAAGTGTCTCTTGTGAGCAGTGCTGTAGCTAAGGAACATTCCCAGCACCACCTCTCACCCTCGGGCTTCAGGACCCGCAATGCTCACTATCTCCCTCCTGCAGCTTTGGCTGCAGACGGAGCCACAAAACTATGACACCTATGCCAACCCTTGACCTATAAGCTGAATAATGTGCTAAAAACATACATTAAAAGGGGAAGTATTGAGAGGAAAGAAAATGTCAGGATCAAAATGTTTCTATGAAATAACTACCTAGAAACTCCAAAATAAAAAAAACACTAAAATTATCACAATTACTGAGTTCATGAAAGTGGCCAGATACAAAATAAGCATACCACATCATAGAGCATATATAAAATAAACCTTTCGGAAATCAACAGAAATGTATGCATCTATGCTACTCCTTTAAGAAACCAACTTATAGGGTGCTGGAGCAGTGGCTCAGCAGTTATGGCACTTGCCCAGCATGCGCAAGTGCACAGGTTCAAACCCCAGCACCCACAGACACAACTAAGTGTCAGAGAAATGAAAGCCATGTGAAAAGCTCAATAAAAATTGATTCTCTCTCTCTCTCACTGTCCTTCTCAGCAGTTATAGTGCATGCCTTATGCGCAAGGACCCAGGTTCAAAAACCACACACACACTAAGTGCTGGAGAAACAAAACCAAACCAAAACAACAAAACAAAAGCCAGGTGGAAAAATAAATAGAAGTGATTCTGTCAAGAAAGAAAGAAAGAAACCAAACTATGATTGTTAGCCCTATTTGCCCAGAGGAGAAAGTCTGTCAATGTCTGTCTACCAACATAGTGGCCAATAACCAGGTAGCTCTTAAAAAGGGACACTAAGAGCCAAGTGTGGTGGCACATGCCTGAAGTCAAAGCTGAGGCGGGAGGTTCTCAAATCTGAGACCAGCCTGTGCAACTTAGACCCTATCTCAAAATAAAAAAGGGCTGGAGATATAGTCCAGTGATCAAACACTAGTAGGTTTGCTCTCAAAGACAAACAAACGAAAAAACAGTCACTTCTTTAGACAATTGCTTTAGCTAATGGATTGATTGTCTCAATGCTGAACCATGCTTAAAAAAAAAGTCAGCATGAAGCCAAGGGACCAGTCATGTTGCTGTTTAGAAGTTTGAGAACATTGGTGGGCGAGTTGCTCAAAGGTAGTGGCTTTTTTAGATGCAGGGCCTGGCCCTCTGGCCCTCAGCAGACTAAATTTGCTAGAACGCCGTCCCAGGAACATCCATCTACAAGGGGTGCCTTTTTCTGTGGCCCAAGTCCCTCGTGCCAGGATCTGTTTTCCTTCCTGTCTGAATCTCGGTTCCAACACAGGACTACTTAGGTGACCCCTAATCTCCTTTCTAAGTGAAAACAGCAGCTTCCCCAAATACCCATTTTTCACAATTTTTTTTTAAATTTCTTTTAACTTGGTTTGGTACAGAGTCTCACGCCTGCTGTCCAAGTGACTAAGGAGGCTGAGGCAAGAGGATCATTAAGTTCAAAGACAGCCTGGACAATTTATTGAGACTCTGTCTCAAAATAAAAAAAAAGTATACCTCAGTGGTAAAGCACACCTGGGCTCAAGGCTCAGTACTGCAGAAGTTAAATTTAAATTAAATTAAAGATTAAACCGATACATAACAATTGTCCATATTTATGGGGGTACAATGTGATATTTCAATACATGTACCCAATGCATAATGATCACATCAGGGTCACCAGCATAGCCATCACATCATTAAATATTTATCATTTATTTGTGGAGGGAACATCCAACATCTTTTCCTCTATCTAATTTGAAATATACAATGAAATAGGTTAAGTACAGTCGCCCTACTGCAATTTTCAGTTTCTGTCTGTCTCAGTTTCTTGTTCAGTGGTGGATCCCAGCACACAGTAAGCCCTTGACGCATGTTTATTTAGTAAATGAATGCATACCAGGGAGGGGCATCGTTCACAGATGGGCAACCATTCTTGGCGATAGTTCATAGGGAGAGCAAAGCAACCACTAAGAGGAAGGAAATCCCCCACGTCGCCATCTGACACTGCCTAACTGTGCCCTAACTGTTGGAATGTAAGTCTAGACTTCTGTGGCACAAGCCTTAGAAAAGCAATCAAGAGGGCGCCTGAGGCAGAGACTGAAAAGAGATCTCAGGTACAGCTCGGAGTCCTCCCATATTTATTTCTGCTCACTTGATATGCACCTCTCCCTTGTCAGCCTGGTACAACATGTTTATTTAAGAGATAATGTTGCCGTGGAGGAGTGCACAAGGCAATAAACAGCTTTTGCAGGCAATTAAATGCAGAAGCGAAATTGAGCTGCTGGTCAGCGGAACCAGCCATTCATCGTGAGTTTGTTCCAGTGTCACAAATGTTATTCCTGTTTCACAACAGGACAGGAATCTGTGATTGGGCCACAAATCTCCACCAGCTGGAGACAGACCAGAAACGATTAAAGAGCTCTCAGCGTGCCTGGCAGGCACACAATGGTGCTCTGAGATGCTGGAATGCTCTCCCAGGAGGCTGCTCTCATATGTTTAAACAGGGTATGCACTTAGTAGGTGCTGAATCTTTATGTATGGCTCGCTTGATTTTGTAGGGAGACTTTCAGGAAGTCTCAACTCTGCAAAGAGTCAACAGATTCTTTCTGCAAATAATCCCACACCCTCTCTACTCATCTCTGTAAGTCCAGATTTTAAAACTCATGATGATCTCCACTAGAGTCAGTGCTGTAATGAGAAAGTAGTCCTCGCTTGAGAAACATTCACACTGCTTCCCCAACACATACCAGCCTCAAAGCACCAAGGGATGGGGGACAATATAGGAAAGGAAGAGTCCATACAGGAAAGAGGAGAAAAGTTGAATTTTAGCAATACATATGATTCGGACCACTGGGCTAAGCCTAGGGAGGACCAAGGGCATCAGGCAGCAGAAAGACTACAGGGCTCCCAAATGCAGCTGAGGGGTGCCTCTCTCACAAAGGAGACAGAAAAACAGGACAGCAGCTAAAAGTGCCCCTACTTTCCCTTCCCTGGGAAAATTCCACTAGGCATTGCCCCAAGAGCCAAGTCTGAGCACCTTTTGGAAACAAACGGCACGGTGAGGGATATGCACCCAATCCCAGATTCCTGTTCCCAACACCTCTGCTATAAAGCTGGGTCCGGTACAAAATGAGCTGCCTGTTTCTATCCTTTCAACATTAGCTCAAAGTATTATTTGTAGATTTTTACTACATAATACTTTACACATCTTGAGCCTTGCTATAACCTTTATGTTCTTAGTTTTATATTTCCTAACTGAATCAAATTCTTCCCCAATGACCTACAAATCATTTCATATACATTCATTCTTGGTCCATATTCACACGTCACAGACTTAATAATAACTATAATGTGCATTACTTATGCCCTATCTCATTAGGAAGGGGGTCAATGCAGCTAACTACAACACACATGATGAAATGGAGAGAAACAAATGTTTAGAAACCAAGGACAACTGAAAATGATAACTGAAACAAACTCACTGAAGTTAGCATCAGCACTTCTGGGTTTATACAGCAACTCTCACACGGGCTAACCATCTCTTTTCAGCTATAACACTGCCTTATGTAAGCATGAGCCCTACCATACCTATTTTGTAGATTTAAAAACCTGAAATTTGGGGCTGGAGCAGTGGCTCAGCAGTTACAGCACTTGCCTGGCACGCAAGAGGATGTGGATTCATACCCCAGCACCACATACACAAGTAAGTAGGAGCAATGGAAGTCACATGACAAACTAAATAAAACTGATATTCTCTCTCTCCTCTCTAAAAAAAAAATCCTGAAATTTGGAGGATAAAGTGTTTTGCTCAAGGTGACACAGTTCAATTGCCAAGTGAGAACTGAGTGGAACTTCCAATGTTCAAACCCAGGTTCCTTAAAGCACAAAATATTGTTTCCCCAAATCAGCAGCCCTAGTCATCACCAGTTATGGGGGCTGAGAAAACCCCATCAACTCAAGACCCCAGTTTTGCCTGCAGAATAGAGGGAGACTAGAACTCTTTAGCCACCATTTCAATGCTAATCATCACTTCCCTGATTTGCATTAGTCAGCTTGCAAACTAATGGATTATATGTAGTTGGCTTTTATATTTGTAATGTAAGTTTATTCCCAGGAGAACTGATTTTTGTGGACATGACTGCAAAACTATGTCATTTATGTTTTATTTGGTTACAAGATCAATGTGCAAACTCATATAATGTCTGATTTCAAAGGTTTGGAGAGGTCATAGGGTGAAATTCCTTCATCCTCACTGTGAGGACTTTTATGTTTCACACACTTTGTTGGGGGGACCCAAATTTGCTTTACTTATAATCACATTTGCAGAAAATTAGTGCAGATCCCAAAAGTAACTCCAAATATCAAGGAATTCAGCATATTTTAAGTACTTACAGCCAAGACTACAAATTTCAGGAAAATATCTGGGCTCTATCCTCAACTTTTGTGAAGTCATCATGTATCAGCACTTTTCTAGAAATTTCTGCTTATTTCTGTCCTCCACAAGTGAAGAAAATCAGAGAAGAGTTCCAAGATTTCCAATTGGAAAAAAAAGATTTAGGTAGCAATTCCAAGCCCTAAAGAACTAAAAAGGGCCTGAGTATTTGTACTGAATCCATTCCAGAGTTCAATGCAGACATTCTGCATGATCCCTAGAGGTCTGAGATTCCAGAGGGCACCTGGGAGGCAATCTTATTATCCTGAGTTCACTGAAGACCCAGTGATGACCAGATAGAGCTGACAAACACTTTGGAGCCAGACAGGCACAAATTCAAACCCTGACTCTTCTACTTGGTCCTGTGTGAAGGGAGTAAATCAGTCCTGACTCTCAAAGTCCTCACCTGATCATACGTGACAGTCCTTGTACTAATGTTATTATTAACTTAGAATATGTATCAACCACAGTAGGACAAAAGAACAAGAACCTACTGCTGCAAAATAACATGTTATATGAGAAACAATGACATGACTGGCTAGGGAATAAGAAAACGTAAACCTGGGTCTCTGGAAAGACAAACCACACATGAAATGATGCCTCGGTGTCTCTCTTGGGAGAGACTCATGATGCCTCTCTCCAGCCCTGTTAAGTTCTAGGGGAGATACCAACCACCAAAACTGCATATCCCCCATAAGACTAAGAAAGATTAGCCAAGCTTCTTCCTCCCAGTCTGGCTAACAGGCACACACCATCTGAGTCAAGCCTCTCTCAGCAGATGATGCCCTTGGGGATTTCTCCCCGGCATGGCCACTGGCATGGCTGGCTCTCTGGGGCCAAGCTACCATGCTGCTCCAGGGAGCCTGTCTCTCCAAAGGTAAGACTTTTCCTGTCTATCTTCCATGCAAACATGCAGATTATAACACTATTCTGTCCCAATGTGCAAATTCATCAGGAAAATTCCTGCCACCCAGAAAGCTGCACCTAGTATTTTCCAAGCAGCTCCATGGTAAACAGGGCCAGAGGAGATGCAGCTCCATGCAGTAAGCATGTTTGCATCTAATGCTGGCCAACTAGGAACTGATGCAATATGACAATATAAGCAAAGCAAAATCTGAAAATAAACTCAAATACATGGATATTTCTTTACATTTCATTGCACCTAACCTCCAAGGTTAAATGGAGTTATTAGCAGAATGTAAAATTCTGTATAAATTTTGCATGTCATGTCAGCCTACACATGTGCTAAATGAGTACAGCCATGAACAGGCATTGCTGCATTTATGTGCACATGCACATATGTGTCTCTGAATGTGTTACATGCATGTTGTGTTTGTATTTTTCACATACCCAGTTTACTACCTGGGTAACATCATACCTGCCACTGGTTTCCTGTTTGACCAGACACATAAGGTGCTGGAAGGCTCCGAAGGGTATTCTTCACAGGGGATCCCCCAAGGGGACCTCCCACATCCCCGGAAGAGGCATCAGCAGCCAAGGCCATGGAGTACTGCGGATAATTGTACAGATTGTTGTAGTAAGGGAACAGAGAAGGCTGGTAAAAGCTGCTGTAGTAGGTGGAGTCTGAAACCAGGTCAGGTGCGTTCTCCACGTGCCCTCTGCTGGTGACAGCAGGAATGTCCTGGATGACCATGCGTCCCTCTAAAGACGAAAAGAAAAAGAACACTGTGTTAATATGAGGGGTCCATGAAGCATCACACTTTCCCTCTAAACCTGGGCAACACATCACCTCTTCCCTCCATGTCTGTAGAGCAAAGCACCTGGATCTGCTGGGACAAAGCCATCTACTGCGCCTGTGGCCACAACAGACAGGCTTTCTAATGCTGGCATCACTCTGGTGGCACAGATCAAAGACCAATGCTGAATATTTTTACTGGGAGTAGCAAACCATTTTGGAGGTAATTTTAATTACGTAAAGCCTTACAGTGTAAACAGTGTAACACATATCCCAAAATCCCATCCTACTGTCAAGAAACTATAGAGAATCAAATCTACTTAACCTGTCTGTACATTTTTACCACAAAATTGCAGTTCAGTTTAAATAAAGAATAAAAACCCCATCACCCCAACTATGGCAGCCACGTAGACAAGTCATAAAGACAAAGCAAGAGGCTAAGAGTGTAAGCACACCATTTCCTAACTTCCTTCCGCAGCTGACACTACATCTGGATGGTGGGACCACGAGAAAACAAACTTGTGTAAAAGGTCAGATAGAAATGACGTGAGGCTTTATTAACCACTCAGTCAATGTTTCAGAGTGGTTACATTGCGATAAGACTTTATTCACATAATTGCGAAGAGGGCCAATTTGTCCAAAGACTAGTCTCCTAACCACCGGCACAGACTTTAACTGTTGTCAAAATAAATGACTGAATGAACTCTTCAATTACTGATCCAGTGGACATTTATCAAAGAATGTTCTAAGGGCTGAGACAGATATCTAGCTGTCCTGCCCAGAAGAAGCCTACTCTAGCATGAAAGATACATTAGGATTACAAAACACACCACCACCTGGTATCACAGGAATACCCATAAACTGCTAGGGAAAGTCAGAGGAAGAAAAGATGACTCGCAGCCTAGGAAGGAATCAGAGACTTTCATGAAAAAGACCACATCTCAGCTGCTCATTAAAAAAGGAGGGCTAGGGTGTGGCTCAATGGTACCATGCTTGCCTAGCATTTTCCAGGCCCAGAATTGATCCCCAGAACCACAGAAGAAAAAAAAAACAATAAAGGAGCAGGATACAGGTGGCAAATGAGAAGAGGAGGGAAGGAGAAAAGGCCAGCAAGGATAGAGGAATGGAGGCAGCAGAACGGGGGAGAGAGGGGCTGATGGGAGGAGGAGGAGGTGAAGAACTGGATGAAAACAGAGAAAGATACAGCTTAATAGAAGGAGTGGAGCCAGGAGAGGGGAGCCTCTGGGATGCAGCAGAAACCACTGAGGATTCCTAGGCAAGGAGGTTCCACACTGACAGCTGTGCTTTGGAAGATCTGGAAGATTTACCTAGTGGAAATTCTCAAGATGAATGAAGGAAAGCAAGCCCAGAGGAAGGGAGACCCACTAAGGAGCCAATGGCATAGTTCAGGAAGAAACTCAGAAGATGCAATCCTAAGAGAAGGTCCTGTCCAGGGACATGTAGGGTAGAAATCCAACAGAACTGGAAGCTGATGAATATCAGCAATGAATTAGACGCAGCAGCAGACAGAGAGCAGGAGTCTGGGTGTGGCAGAGCAATGGGATGGGACATTCAGCGAAATGTAGACCCAGCAGGGCTGAGCAGGCATGAGGAACTGGAAACCTGTGGTCTTGGGAGATGCTGAGATCCAATGGCTGGGGGCAGGGGGGAGGCCAGATTCATGGAGTTGGGAGATGCAGAGTTACAGAGGCCAAAGGGAAAATGGACGGCAGTGGGGTGCAGGCTGCAGTGTCAACTGCTGCTAAAAGGTCAAGCAAAATCCATTCCGGAAAAGACCGAACTAGGTCATTTTAACATGGTGCAAAGTAGCCAAGGAGCAGAGGGTGTCCCCAAAGAGACGACAGCAAGCAAAGATGACAGAAACAGAATGCAGTGAATGGCCTCTGCAGTCAGATGAGGAGGTGAGATTAATCCTCACCCCACCTCTAGGCTCCCCACTGTCCCCTATGCCTAGCCACTGCACACAAAGAGTGGCAAGCACTAGCCAAAGGTGTCAATGAATGATGGTTTCTCAAGTAACTTAGCATCAAAAACAAATGTGAAGGGCTAGAGCGGTGGCTCAGCAGTATCATGTTTGCACACTCCAGCACCACATACACAACTAAGTGTCAGAGCAACAAAAACCAGATGAAAAACTAAATAAAACTGATCCTCTCTTTGCTCTCTCTCTCTCCCTCTATTAAAAAAATGTGAAAAGATACAAGATTCCAGTTACTAGGATTAACTTATAAATTGCTGTAGTTACCCTGATATGCATGATACCATTAAGGCATTATAAACCCATCTGGGGTAAAGAACTTATTTTGAAAGCTATTACTAAAAAAAAAAAAATTAAAAATAGATGCTCCAGGGAGTCCTAAGTTCAATTTCATTTTTAAAACTCAGAGAAGGTTTAAGAGTCCCTAGGCAGCAAGAGGAAGCTTGTGGAGAAAAAAATCCCAGCACTGTGTGCTGCCCAAAGGAGGCACCCAGAAAGTGTCCACTGGCCAAGTGTGGAAGGACAAAGAGAAGAGATGCTAGGGAGGGCAAGCTCTGGCAGGTTTGGGTGAGATCTACAACAAAGACTCTCCTAAGGGGCTGCAGCAGTGGCTCGGCGGTTACGGCGTTTG
>PVKS010008073.1:0-51180 GCA_004027875.1 Aplodontia rufa
TGGATACAAAAGCTTTGGTTCATATATACTATGGAATACTACTCGGCCATTAGAGAAGACGATATTATAGCTTTCGAAGTCAAATGGATGGAGATGGACAGAATTATGCTTAGTGAAGTCTCCCAAGCTCAGAGACTTAAGGGCCGAATGGTTTCTCTCATCTGTTGATACTAGAATTTATGTTGAAGCAGTAGGACAGTCGGCTGACCTAACAAAGCCTCAAATTGAATGACTTTCAGTGCAACAAGGGCGAAAGCTCCCTAGGGAACTTGGAGGTGGAAGGAAGGGGATGGGGAGGGGGGACGGTATACGAAGAACTCATAGGAGTCTGGTGATGGGGAAGATGGGGGAACCATTCCAGAAGCCGATGTTATTCCTACACTAGATACCCAATTAACACATGAGTTCTTCTGGGGGAAACTGCAATAGATGAAACCCATAGTAGCTTATCTATGTGTTAGCATTACCCCTGGTTATCAAAGTTTATACACATTGATTACTACAGTTTAGACAATGTTTCCCCCTCATCTGTATCCTGTATCGCAATATACTTCTAATAAATGTGGAAAAAAAAGAAATTTAAATACCATCAAAGACTTTTAAAAATAAGAATGTTTGAATTGTTTCAGTTCTCCTATTTTTGCAAGATGGTTGGATTAAAGGAGTGTTATAGGGCACTTGGCCTTCCACAATACTGAGGGAGTATGAAGGTCCCCCTTAACCCAGATTCTTGCAATCACGCAGAAAGATTTCAGGCATGTTGTTCAGAGTAACAGGCATGACTTTATTAGAAGAGCTAGGAAAGGCAACCTTTAAGGGTCCTTTCAAAGAAAAGAAGGATGGTGCACCCCATCTGCTCGCCAGTTATATTGGGAGTCCCAGGGAAGTTTAGAGTGCTTCCCAAGTTCACCTTCTGACTTCTTTTTGACACTAAAAAATATTTTTAGTTATATACAACACCAGTATATAACTCAACATTGTCACAAAAGCATGGAACACAACCCACTCCAATTTAGTCTCCAGCACTTCTACCACCCAAGTTCAACTCCATGGGTCTCTCTTCAATCCATTTGCAATTTACTTTTTTTTTTAATTTGTGTCCTGTAGATATACCCCATGCCCAGTCCCACTGTGCCATATCCATGCATGCACATTAAAAAGTTCAGTCAGATTCATTACACTGTTCTTCACCTTTCCTGTCCCTCCTCCCTCCTCCTCAATCCCTGTCCTCTATACCTTCTGACATTTGTTTGACTGACAGCATAAGAAATACATGGACAACATCGAAAGGATGGTGTGATACACACACAGGAAATTGATCCCCCTAGCTTTTTTTTTTAATCTAATTTCCTGCCCACTTATTTATTACTCTTTGAATTCCCATCAGCAAACTTTTTTTGTGAGGTTCTTGATTTATTAGCTGCCAGGGTAATTGGGGGTTGTGATGATTTCCGTGATAAGTGAGAGTCCAGGCTACCTGTAGGGTGTGACACTATCTGAAAATAATAGATTTTCTTATGGGGATGAGTATATCATCGAGGATGGGAGAAGTTGTAATATAAACAAGCCCCCATCTTCCAGGTGCTTATCTTCTCAGATAAGGCTCCCTGTGGTTTTTTATCACATTTCCTGTCCTTCCCTGCTTATCCACTCATGGCTGAATAGCTACCTAACAAGAAGGAGATGTAGGTCTGTTTGGTTCTCACTTAAAATGTGTACTACACCTTGGACAAAGGGCTAATATCCAGAATATACAAAGAACTCAAAAAATTAAATACCAAAATCACTAATAACCCAATTAATAAATGGACTATGGAACTAAAAAGAAGTTTCTCAATGGAGGAAGTCCAAAAAGCCCATAATCATATGAGAAAATGCTCTACATCACTAGCAATAAGAGAAATGAAAATCAAAACTTCACTGAGATTCCACCTCACTCCGATCAGAGTGGCAAAAATGAAGATTACAAACAGTGACAGGTGCTGGAGGGGCTGTGGGAAAAGAGGAACACTGTTACATTGCTGGTGGGACTGCAAACTGGTACAGCCACTCTGGAAAGCAGTGTGGAGACTCCTCAGGAAATTAGATCTGGAATTGCCTTTTGACCCAGCTATCCCACTCCTGGGTTTCTTCCCCAAAGAGCTAGAATCAGCTTGCTATAGAGATACAGCTTCATCAATGTTTATAGCAGCCCAATTTACTATAGCTAAATTATGGAACCAATCCAGTTGCCCCTCACTTAATGAATGGATCAAAAAACTGTGGTACATATATACAATGGAATACTACTCAGCTATCAGAGAAAATGATATTATGGCATTTGCAGCCAAATGGATGGGGATGGAAAAAAATTTGCTGATTGAAGTATCCCAAACTCTGAGACTAAAGGGCCAAAGGTTTTCTCTCATTCGTGGAAGCTAGAATATAAGCAGAAACAGACTGTTAGGTGGCTAACCTAACAATTAACTCAACATGTATGAATTCTTACATGATCATGGGGAACTGTGCTAAGATTCCTGAGGGATGTAGGGAGGGGTGTAGGGAGGGGGGAAGGAAATAGGAAGGACATCAAGGTGACCAGAGGGAGGTAGTACGGGTGAATCTAATTTGATGGGAACCTCTGACTTCCTTGAGAAGTCCAATTAACTTGGGGCTTAAGTAACATGGAATCATAGAGAACCCAAAGGGGGGAAACGATGGTCTGGCACCAGTATTGGCTTGTTCTGTCATTACACTGCTGTTCTTGATTGTTTGATGATGAACCTCTCCTAATTGTAAGACCATGTCTACTGAAAAAAAATTTAAAATAAAACGTATGGCCCCAAAACTAGGGGTGGCTTATGTTTTCAGATATATTAGCTTTTTCTAATCTCCTGCTTTCACATTGAAGGGCAGAAGCTACAAATATTGTGCATTTTGGAAGACAAAAAGCAGTAGCAGCAATGTTCTACACTCTGACTCATAGACAAGTATAGTTTGCCTGTGGTACTTTAGGTTTTTAAGGACTATTTGTGGTTGCTAATCCTTAGACATTGTGGTCATTCAACCAGCAGTCCCTCTGAGCACCTCTTGGGATTTGGACCATTGTTATTCTTGTGGGAAATGCAAGCTTAATTAGGTGTGGAAAGCAATTGTTTTTTCTCTTTTTGCTGTTGGATGCCACAGTTAGAGTATTGTTATAGATTGGTCTTGAAAGTATTTGAATTATATACTTTTTTTTTGCTAATGAGCAGTCTGCTTGTTAGTAGGTTTGCTTTTCCTGGTATTGTTATGATAATGATTAACTTTTAGAGTGTGGCTGGAGAGATTTTTTTTAATATCCCAAGTACAGATATATGGCTTTTAACTGACCTAAAGAATTTTGTTGCGATTTTACTTTTATTTCTATCCTTTTCCTTCATTAGCTCCAATAATGATTAATCTAACCTTAAAAATGGAGTTGGTTTCCTTATAGGTCAGTCCTCCTAAATCAACCTAATGCAGGTGTTTCTCTTGAATATTAAAAAAACAATAACAACAAAAAAACCCCTTAAATGGAGTTGTGGCACAATAAATGCATGTAATGTCAACTAATGCAGGTTGTTAATTTAAAATGTGGCCACTGAGCATTTGATTGTATGGGAAAGAATATCTAGACTGTACTTTTGAGAAAAAACATAGCTATACTATGGTTTGTCTGTTGGACAACACCCCATATTTCATTATACTGTCTGCCTACAATATTACATTTAAGGACTTGGGATAAGAGGAAATGTCAAATGCAGAGAGCAGGATGTGCCTTAGAGTTTCCTTGATGTATAGAACATCAGGTTTCAGGCAGTGTCTACACCTGTTACTCCATTTTTAAAGCATTAGTTTGCCATAAGCTACTCCATTTTGAGTTTAAGTCCTGAGGTAGAATGACTCTATTCCTAGCTTGTACTAGTAAACAGCTACCATTTGCCTGGCACAACCTTAAGGTACAAATGAGTAACTAAGTTAATAATGCCAATAAATATAACCACTTATGAACATAACAATTTAATCAAAAACACATCAGGGCACTCTCACCCTGTCATCATGTCACTTGTCATGAGCCTTGCTTATGAAAATTACACAAGGATGAACCTCGACTCTCTGTCCTTGGGCTTTATCAGAGTGTGGTTTCTCCCACCCTTTACGACCACACATTTCCCACTCCAAGCTGATATCTCAAGCTGACACTGTGAAACAACCCTTTTCATCTACAACTTGGCCTAGAATAAGTTCCTGCACCCTGAACAAGTTCTTTGGTTTATAATCTGAACACCTCCAGTAACTCTTGGCATTCATAATGTGCTCTGTGCTTGCTCTTAGTTCAGCCACCTGCACCCCTGGTAGATGTTTTAACCCTTTCTTGGCCTTTATGCACTGCAAAGTTTGATGTGACTTGTAATTTGTAACCCACAAGTATTCAGTGACCTGCCAATAATGAAAGTGGTGTAGTCTGTGAATTTATTGTTATGCAGTAAATTCTAACATTGTGGAAAGACACAAACGTATTTGTTCTATGGTAATGACATAGCTTGCTCATGGCATTAAATCACTTCCAAGAAATATAGAAGCATAAAGTGTTAATAATGTAAATGTCACTGTGATCTTCTCTACTGACAGGATGGTTTGGTTTTTGTCAGATCATTTTCTGGCACATAGGAAGTTGCTTTAGTAGGTTGATAACTATAAGATGGGCGATATCTGAAACTTATGTTTTCTTCACTTTCAAACTTTAGAATTTTTTTTTAGATTGTCAGCAGTGATGGCTCAAGAAATTTTCCATTAGACCATAAAACAATACAAGTTTTCTGACATGTTGATAGGGAACAGAGACTGGAGAAGTAGGTGCATAAGGATAAAGGGGTAATTCTATAACTTGGGTCCACTCCGTTGACCCCACATGCTTTCTTTTTTAAAATCAATTCACCTTCAGCCCTGCATGGCTTAAGTCAACAGGATATGTTATATTCCTCAGCATATGATCTGTTATCTGCAGGAGACGTGTGGGTCCAAAATTTTAATAAAAAGATCACAAGTTACCTGAAAGTAGGGAAATTTGATTGTTACACAGACCAAATACTTGAACTCAGGGAGATAAAGATAATTTCCCCCAAACATGAAATCATTAAGAATAGGTTTAAATTATAACTAGTCAACATGGACCAAAGTAAACTAGAGTTGCCATGGCAACAGGGACTTGAAAGTTTGACGTCCAGCTGTCAATCAAAAGTCAAGAGGTGGACCTGGGTGAGATTCTGGAAACTTCCCGGAGACCCCCAATCAGACTTGAGGACAGAAGGATTGCTCCATCCTTTTCTCTGAGAGATCTCACTCTCTACATATCTGAAATATTTCTGGCATGACTGCAAAAATCAGGGTGAAAGGGGGCCTTTGGTGACTGCCTCAGTTTCATAGAAGTCTCCAACACTATAAAATTTTGACTTTTAAAGAAAGTTTGATTCATAATATTTATCTTTTTTATGTAAAATTTTTGTAAAATGTCTCATCTCCAAATAGGTTAAATGGCAAAATCATTTTAAATAATGTTTGTACACACTTTATGACAGTAAATTTTTATTTGAAAAAGTGAGAGTATGAAGTAAAATAGATTCCTACAGTCTTAATTGAGTGCCAGGAAAAATATAAGTTTGGAAAATGTTTGATGGATGAGTTTATAGGCTTCTAATTCTAAGTTAATAAAAATGTAGAAAGCATGCTGGTTTCTTCATTACCAGTTCCTTAAGCAAGCCAAATATACGCTTAGAAGAAAAGCTTAGCATTAAGCATTTTTACCATGGATAAGTTTCAACTTGCTCTTGCCAAAAAAAGAGTGTTTAAGTTATAGAAAGCATAATAAGTGTGAAGAATTTAGCCTTTTTGTAAACTTTCAGATATTCAAATAGATTTTGATAAAAAACTGAGTTTTCTGAGATGTCATTCCCTCTATTTCCACAACTGGACTATCTAAGCAATCTTATGAATGTATCCCTAACTGGGGTAATTTAAAAGCTGAAGAGTGGCCTCATGACAATCAGGTACATGTTATTTAAGAAAAGAAATGACATTAAAGTTTTCATTGAATGTGTAGGCTTCCTGCCATGATGGTTTCTTTTTTCATAATAGCCAAAGAATAATAACCTAAATTCTAAGTGTCTGTCAAGGGCTAATTGTTCTACATCAAATTTGCATTAAATAATTCCATCCACCTACAGAGGAAGAAGATGTAGAAGAGCTTGAAGCTCTGAGGCAGGTTAGGTTAGGAACCTTTATCCCAGAATCCACCCTATCTCAATTACTGGGGCTGAATTGAGCCGGGTCTCAGAGATTACTGTGGAAATCAACATTATTAATTGAATATATCTGTTGATTCTCAAGAGCACATAGAGTGTGAAAAGAACTATTCAACTATACACATTTACTAATAAAATTGCTTGCTACTACACCACTTTGATGTCCCTTTTCCTAAATTTTAAAAGAAAATAACAAATATTTGTATCATATCAATACCCTTTGTATTGTTGATATTTAAGTATGATATTTAAGCCACAGAATGATTGGCAAAAGACAGTGCAATAAACTGATGAAACAAAATAGAAAATATGCAAACAGATGCACATGCCTCCCATCAACAAATTAATGAGAATATGTAAGATGTGCAAAGATTTCTTAGAACACAAGAAGTTCTAAAAAAGAGTAAAACTGATTAGTTGAGACAGTAAAATGAAAATCCATGGGACAGATAATTGAAATATCAAGACAATGTATGTAACAACAATAACCTCAAAGGTACATAATCCAATAGAAAAAAATCAGGAGGAATTTGAGCCTGCACTTTATAAAAGAGAATATGACCTGGATAATAAACAAATACAAATGACTTATATATATTATGTTAATCATCATAGCAATGCAAATTTAAACAAAAAATTAAAAACATGTTCAGCCTAATTTTAAAAAAGCAAAGATATTCAATGGGTGGATTTCTGGCACATTAGAAACAGAATATAGATTGGTACTACCACTCTGAGCACCATTTTCATAGTGCCTAAACCAAGAAATTTTATTTCTAATACGTACCAGTCACCAATGCCCAGTTAAGTTCATGAAAACCATGCATAAGAATATTCATGGAATCATCCCTTAAAATATCTCAAACTAAAATAACACAAATGTGGACCAATAATAAATGGATGAAATAGTGGTATGCTCATAGAGGAGAATACTATATAGCAATAAAAAGGAATTAACTGCAATTACAACCCAAAAAATCCCCAAAACAAGTTAAATAAACCAGTAAAAAACAGAACAGATCACATGATCTCATTACTATAAAGTTTAAAAGGAGACATAGTTATTCTATGGTGTTGGACATCAGAACAACGGACACTCTTGATGCTCTGGTGGTGGCAGGTTAGACTCAGAAAGAGTGTGAGTATGCCCTGAGGTAATGTTCTGATTCTTTATCTGGAGTTGGTTACAGAAATAGTTTTAGTATATATAATTTTATTATGCCCTTATTGTGTTCTTGTTTTAATTTAAGATGTGTTGAGTAGATAGTCAAACATCCTGGAAAAGAAAGTCAATTAGCCATGTGTCTCTTCTATAGTATAACATATTTGTAATCTCCAACATTCAATATTTTAAGTAATAAGTTTAGAAATTTGATAAACCTCTCCTAGCACTATTTTTCATTAAGATAAGGGGATGTTTGACAGTTGTAAATCATAAGAAGTCTCAAAATATGAACATTAATGTCTCTAGAAATGAAGTAATATAAAAGATAAAAGAATATAAGAAATATGTAAACTTCATTATTATGACATTTTCTGAAGTATTGAGGTTGAAGTGTTATTAATATTATTTACTTTTACTTTTTAACTTTCAAGTCTTAGTACAAGACCAAGGGAAGAAGGAAGTTATGATATCCTAGCATTTACTATTCTTAAAATTGATACCCAAGGTCACCCAAAACAATTCACTTTGAAATGAGAGTGGTGTTTGTAATTCACATATCTCATTTACCATGGACCTCCTCTAGTATGGCTCTGGAAGCAACTTCCTTACGTGAGAATTTACATTGAGAATAAATAAATAGCATCTGCATAACAGCCAAGTGTCTGATTACCACTGTTCACCTTAACAGAAATTGGATGGTCTTCTGATTGTATTTAAGACAGTATGAACCATTTTTCCATTGAGCACTTTTCCTTTTATGACAGAGAAATAGACTAATTGAGTTAACATAATAAAAGAGAAGAAACTAGACTGCTTGAGCCACTAACCCATAAAATGTAGCACTTTTCTTAAACTAATTTATTTTCTATAAATCTTAGTCTCTGTAGGCCTAAAGAACTCCTCAGAGCACATGTTTTAATTAGAAGAATTTCATTCTTCCTTTCTTCATTCATTGAATATACATTTGCGGTACAACTATTCAGTGCTAGGCTGGGCTCTGGAAATAGAAAGTTAGGTTCCAAAAATGCAGGGACGAAGAGGAACTGTCCACAAAAGGTGCACAGTTAAGTTGGAAGACAGACTTGAAAGCAATAGCATGTATTCAGTAGAGCAGGACCTTGTGCCTGTTTTAGGGATAAATAATTTGTTTTCCTCTGCATAAGATCTAAGCAAAACAGGACAGAGATGTTTGAGCTTATTCAAATGTGTTTCCACCCAGTTTCCCTCAGCGATAACATTTTTCATAAATTTCATATAGTATCACAATGAGGGAATTATCATAAATGCACTCCTTTTACCTTATCCAGAATTTTTCAGTTTTACATGAATGTGTGCGTGCATGCATGTGTATATATATATATATGTTGGTTTGTCCAATTTTTTACATTTGTAGATTCTTGTGATTACCGCCAAAGTCAAATCACAAGAATCCCTCATGACATTTTGTTAGCCACAGCTACATCCCTGCCCTCATTTCTAAAGTGAGGTTAGAAAAAGATTGCGTGCTTTCTGTGTTGAATATTCTCTCTTTCTTCCTCTTGGATTGCTCACGAAGGGGAATACATCTTGCAGGCCATTTAGAGAGGACCTAGCTACTTTCTGTGAACAACCTTTTGCGTAAGCAGGGGAATGAATCTCAAATCAGTGCTTCAGATAACTGCAAGCCTGGCTGAATAGCTTCATGGTCAACTCAGGAAGCATTCTCCATTCTCTCTGCCCATTTGGCAGTTTTCCCTATTCCTTAGAGCAGAAAAAGATGACCTCTTTTGAAGCTTTTCTATCTGTTCTGAGGACACAATTCTGTGAATCACACTGACTCTTAATCACGGCTAGGATTACAGCAATGGAGGGGAGTTTC
Source organism: Aplodontia rufa (assembly GCA_004027875.1). Taxonomy (NCBI): domain Eukaryota; kingdom Metazoa; phylum Chordata; class Mammalia; order Rodentia; family Aplodontiidae; genus Aplodontia; species Aplodontia rufa. The sequence goes on from PVKS010008073.1 coordinate 9,326, forward strand.
CAAGAAACTCATAACATCATCAGTACTTAAAGCACTGTCTTCTTACCCAATCTGCCTGTTGCCATTTACTTTACCAGAGTGCTCAAACAGGCACTCCAAAGATTGTGTTGGTGAATTTTAATCAAAATCAATGGTAATGGTATGGTATAGTGTGAACACTTAATGGACATAATCCTGTTTGGTTGCCTTGGTTGGCTTGATTGATACTTAATTTTTCATAATGGAAGTATGGTTTTAATATACTTAATGAAACATAAGTAAATTCTACTGCTAAAGATTATTTTTATATTTATATGTAGGAAAATTATAAATAATGTGAAGTTGCTCCTAAATCATAGCACAATGGATTCTTTATTAAGCCATTAACAAGTCTACATACCCCAGATAATGTTTCTTTTTTTCCCTCTCTACAAAACAAAGCATGATCAGTGTAGGATCATTCATTAGATTGTACATGGGCACGCAGGACAGATTTTCTTAGCAAACTTCAATAATTATAACACTTATATAAACTAAGTTGACTGAAATCTTGTTCTTCCAAATCAAAGTTAATATATCATTTTTTATGTTTTATAGGCACTTTTACCTTAGGATTTTTCAATTCTTTTCTGACAGAATGATCCTTAATAATAATAATATTGATTTAATAATTTCTATACACCAATGAATTTACATACAAAGTTCAAAGTCAACTCTAGCCTTCTAGCTGCCATGTCTCCTTTGTTTATATAGAAACCTAAATGTAGAATCTGGTATTTTAAAAAGTTCCTAAAATGTGTTGATCTTTTAAAAAATGCTTATTTTTTTGATGTTTGTATTCATGTAAACAAGTGTATGTGTGTGCTTTGTTTGACGCAGAAAATTCCATAGGAGATGTGGAGAGCAGGGTTTTTAGTTTGAACATTCCACATTGCTTTCCACCTCTCTACTGTCTGAGTTGAAGGGGAGACCATGTCTGCATCCCCTTGGTCATGGATCACTCAGCTTTTTACTAATGTTTTTTCCTTCTGCCTACCTTCCCTCTTTTCTATATTTTTCTCATTGGAACTTTAATAGTCTTATCTTTTAAAAATGTTGAACTAGTTTTCCCTATTATGAAATGAAATATAGATAAAACAAATTTTACAGAGTTTATTTAAGCATTTAAGGTTTCATAAATCAAGTAGCCCTCAAAAGTGGTAGGGATTCAGAGAGCTCCAGCGTAGCAACACTTAACATGAGGAGAAAGTAAAGAAATCATTTGATTGGCCACAGCTAATCATGCACCTTATTAGATATGATACAGGAAGTCCCAGTTAGAGGTTACTTGGCAGGTTCTGATTGGTTAGGTTCAGTTTTGTTTTAGCATTTATATTAGGCTTCAGTTTTCTTACACAGGAATCCAAACTACAGGATCCATCTCAGCCTAATGGCCTCTCAATTAAATATTTCAGCACAAATTATCTAATTATTTCCTGCAAATATATGGCTAAGGTTTCCAAAAGAATGATTCAAGTATAAGAATCTGTATTGTTACCCATATACTGTCCCCTGTCAGACAAAGATTTAAACTTAAATCTTAGGGTATTTTTCCCCTCTGTATATATTAGAGAATAATTGGTTATAGCAGTTACAACATACATTAATTGATTTATAATCATTATATAATATTACATGATATATATTGGGATGCTCTAGACAATGCTGTATTTTGCATAATGCAAAATACTTTAGAAATCATCAAATAAAGCAATGAATGAGAATATGAAACAGTCCTTCTCATTCTCTGATTTTTTAAAAATATGGGTACACATCATTTTGTAAATCATTTCATGTAATCAATATTATTTAAATTATATATATATATATATATATATATATATGTTTTAAAGAGACAGGGACAGTAAGAGAGTGTGAGAGAGAGCAAGAGAACCAATTTTTTATTTAGTTTTTCATGTGACTTTCATTGTTCTAAAATTTTGTTGTGTATGGATGCTGGGCTTGAACTCATGTCTTCGTGCATTCTGGGCAAGAGCCATAACAGCTAAGCTACCACTCCAGCCCCTAAATAATATGTTTTTAGATCAAGTTTTAAAAAATTAACTTCCATAGCATTGCCTTTACATAGATATGTGTACATATAATACAAACATATACAGGACCCCAAATAAGTTTACTTGTCATGTAAAAATGACTAGATTTATAGTATTCTGTATTTGATTTCCTTATAAACCAGATTAAATAACTCTGAGAACATATAGAACCCTGATACTCTGGGTGGTCTTAAAATGTCTTCTCTACCTCCAGAACCCTGTATCTCTGAGTCATTCAGAAGTGTCTATGTCTGTTACGAGTATACAGAATGATTTCTAAAAGGTATTTGCCATTATTTATAATTTGTGGCATGGATAGCTAATAATATCTATAATTTTGGTAGATCAAAGAACAGTACTACAATCTACACAGTAGGATCTAATGAGTATTGGTTGAAAGCTCTGTAAGGAAGTACACTGTGCTGTCTCCATTGCTAGGAATAACTCCCAAGAAAATGCCACAGTTTCACATTTGAATCAGCTGTAGTTCTCACCAAATACTTTAGTAAAGTCATACAAAAAATCTTGTTTATATGTTGGTGGACAACTGCAGGTTGCAAAAGAGAATAAATGTTGAGATGATTAATTGATGAAGCTGACTTCTTTTTTATGCTTTTGGTAGTTGTAATAATAAAAATTTCTCTATAAATCTATTTACTGCTTGTGAGGCAACTTGGTAGGCCCCGATTTCCTTTTTGATACAAAAGAAACACAGCAGACATATTAGCACTATACCTGTGGTCAGAAGGTCAATCGCTTTTATTCTCTGAGTCCTTTTCTATTCATGTATCTCACAGCATCAGATTTCCATATAACCTTATCATCCAAAGCAATTATAGCTTATTGACACAGTCTCTGTGCCCAGTTGGAAAGCCAGAATTTCAGCTAACATGTGGAATCTTTCAAAATGCTAGGTAAGTAGTTTTCTGCTTACTTGTAGGGCTGATTTCACCTCTATCAAGCACCTGGCTCTCTAACTGATTCAAACAAAATTAGAAGCTGTCATGGTTTTCTGTATGTATGAGCCTGATAGAAATCAATAAAGGATGTATTTAATACTTACCATAGGCAGGGTTATATGCAGTTAATAACTGTAAAAGGGGGAAAATCATACTGGACCATGCTTAGAGAAAGAGCATTTCTCTAAGAGTGACAATTGAAAAAACTGAAGAATTTACTACTTTGCATTACATCAAATACTTAAATGCACCAAAGGATACATAGACATTAACTATAAATATAACCTAAATGAACCAAAATATCCTATAATTGCTGCATTTTAAACTATGGATTAATTCCTAAACTTTAGGTCTTGAACCCTAGATATTTAAAAGTTAGTAGCCAGTCACTTCCCTTCTTCCACAGGGATGTAAAAATCATTTTATCAAATCTCTTCCCCTCTTATTCCATAATAGTGGCTCATACCTCACATGGCCATATAATTGATTAGCCAATAATATATAATTTTGAGAGCAAAATAAGAAATAGTAGTAATTACATCAGCAGAACTAGTGGACAAAACAATCGTCCTAAGACTGGGACATATGGTAATCCCAATAAATTAGATCTATCATTTTGGCTAGAAAACAAAACATCAATTCTGGTCATAGTTTGAAAAACATCAGGGACCATCTATCAAACTATACGACCTAAATTTGGAGGATCATATAAAATAACTTAAACAATCTGAAGTGCTTAATATCTTTAAGGATTTTATATTCATTCGTAAGAGGAGTCTACAAATAAAGATTTTTTTTTAGAAATCTAGATTATTGCTTAAATCTCATTCAAATCAAACTTTCTATCGTTTTTTAAAAATAAACAAGGAGGACACAAAGGCCTTCACATAATCTCTAAATTACGAAGAGCAGATGTGAACCATTTAGGGGTAAATGTGCTTGCTGGCAAGGAGCAAACACAATAAAAGAGCATGCGGTGAACCAACCAGATTGGCCTGTAAATGGCTCATACTTGTGTGATTACTAAAAACAGCAACGAAAATAAAACGGCGCACTTGACTGAGGCTAATACACTTTAGTTACTTTAAATTAACTGCTAATCATCCCATTTTCTTGTGCCATGTACTCCCTTTGACAGCCAAATTGAAATGTGCCTTTTCTGAATTTTTGAGAAAAAGAGACAACTTATTCACCTGTGTTTCGGAGGTCATTATCGTCTTTGGCACCAACTGTTCTTCTGGATAAAAGTACCTCCTTAATTATAAAATTTCTAAGGAGAATCCCCTCTCAAGTTCAGACAGATACTTTTTATCACATTTACAAAACCTTACAAATTGGTTCTTATTTTATGTTATTACTCTTTTATTTATTTATTTATTTTGGTACCAGAGATTGAACCTTGGGGCACTTCACCACTAAGCCATACCCCCAGCCCTTTACATTTTTATTTAGAAACATGGTCTCACTAAATAGCTTAGGGTCTCACTAAGTTTCTCAGAGTGACTTTGAACTTGTAATTCTCCTGACTCAGCCTCCTGAGCTGCTGGTATTATCAATGTCCATCACCATACCTAGCTGTTAGTATTCTTTTAACATTTTGAAAGAAAGAAAGAAATTTCATATTTAAAGGTTGAAAAACATTACCTAGAGTTGCTGAGCAACACAAGTCTCTTTTTTCCCCTTATTTTGAATATTCCTAATCCAGTGGATGCTATCCTTAACAAATAACCCATCCACCTGACTCACCCTGAAATAGCCTGGCTATTATTGTTCATCATACCCAATGTGAAAAGTGGGACTTGGTCTTCAATTATGTTATCACTCCTGCAAAGTAAAACAAGGTTCTGACAGCTGGCTTTGTAACTAAAATGTGAGGTTGCATCTATATTTGGGTGTGTGCCAAAGAAGAAAAACAAGTTGCTCAGTTATCTGAGGACAAAACCAAGGCTTAATTTTTTTTCATGAGCATGTTTTCTTGCATCATAGTTTTAACATTTTCTTAAATTTCTCATCATAATATGGTGAAACATATCTGTATAAAAATAATTAGGTGGGAGAATTCTATTTAGATATAGGGTGGAAATAGGAAGCTATGGGTTAAAAGGATGGGAAATTAAACTCCAAGAATTCAGTCACAGGGAGACTACTCTAGATTGATGATCCTCAAATGCAGTCTCACACAAGCATTGTCAGCATCGGATGGCAAGTTATTAGAAATAAAGTTCTTGGACCTCTCCCCAGACATATTGACTTAGAATCTTGCAAAGGCACCCTGAATATTTTTTTAAAGCCTTCTGCTGATTTTGAAAAATGCTAAAAAATTAAGACATGCTGCTATAGATATGTATCTGATTATGTGGAAAAAAATTCCTTAAAATCACTTACTAAGGGCTAAAGTGGTGGCTCACCGGTTACAGTGCTTGCCTGGCAAGCATGAGTATGTGAGTTCAAATCCCAGCACCATGTACACAACAAAGTTTTAGCATACTGAAAGCCACATGAAAAATTAAATAAAATTGATTCTCTCTCTTTCTCTCTCTCTCTCTCTCTCTCTGTCCCTTTCTCTTAGAGAAAGAGAGAGAAATAAAACACTCTAGATAAAATCTTTTAATTTATTCAGAGGATATTTAGGTAAAAGTGATAAAAAGAAAAATAACTATTTACATTAAAACTATAAAATGCATGAGTAATTTTCTTAAATAGAAATTTGTATTCTTCAGCATTAAATAGGTTCAAGTAGGAAGAATAATAGTTTTGTATTTTGGAGAAAAGGATGATATTCAAACAATCTTCAGATATTTGTTGAAATTAAATCATAATCATTGAGCCTTAATGTAATCATCCCATTCCTGCCCCAACTTGATCTTTATGAAATATAAGACGTACATATGGCATTGATTTAGTCAATGTTTCCACGGCTACAGCCGAAAGACCTGACAAGAACAATTTTAAGGAGGAAATGCTTATTTGGGGGCTCATAGTTTCAGAGGTCTTCGTCCATATTCAGGCAACTCCTTTGCTCTGGGCCTGAGGTAATGCAGAACCCCATGCCAGAATAGAAAGCTGAGAAAAGCAGCTGGGGACATGACACCAGGAAGCAGAGAGAGAGCTCAACTCACCAAGGACAAAATATGTTAGGCACTGTGCAAAAGCAAACGCTGCGTCGGACCCCATGACACTACTTCTTCTCTTAAGCTTCCTCTTTCATGCTTCGCGCACTCTGAGCAAAACAGCGCGAAAAAAGTGCTCACTTGGGGGCTGCTTCCTCTTTCTTTCTGTACCGCTTAAACTACCTTCCGGTTAGTGATAGCTGACAACACCAACATGACAGTCCCTCATTGGCTGGGATAAGCCGATCTGCGGCTTCACCATTGGATCCTTAGGTATCTCCCCTATCTATAAAAACCTGCATGCCTTGGAAATAAACGGATTTGAGCTGCCCAGACGGAGGGGGTCTCCAAAGAGGGGGATCCAGACTTCGGTTGTGGCACTCAACCTCCTGCTCAGCCCCCAAAGGGACAGTTCGACTGATCTGAGCCATCCCTCCTGCCCTCAGGGACGCCTGAGGTAGCGACAAAAATATATACCCCAAAGGCACACTCCAAGGAACCTACCTCCTCCTGCCACACCCTACCTGCTTGTAGTTACCACCCAGTTATTCCTTATTAGGGGATTAATGCAATGATCAGCTCAAGACTCTGTAATTCAATCATTTCACCTCTAAATTTTCTTGCATCTATTTACACATGAGTTTGTGGGGAATACCTACCATCTAAACCATAGCATACATACATTTATTATTTTCTGTGCTTACAGAGAAATGCACTGATTTAGCTAGGGTTACACAGCTCTGAAATGATCCATCTCTGAAACCACACGTCTCATTAATTCAATTGTTTTTCTTCCCATTTCCACCAGTACGGCTTCTGCACAGCTGAAACAGGGAATAATCTTTCACCATTTTGGAGAAAATATTAAATTGGTAATATAGACAGATAAAACTCATATAATCACTAAGAAGGAAACAACAAAAGTGTTTTCTCATGATGACTACCACCCAGTAAGAGGAGTAATTCTTAAAGGTACAAAAATGTATGTTCAGAATATATGAAGAATAAGGGTTACAACTGTAATTATTATAGAGAATAAAGCTATGTGGTTTCTCAGAAAAGAGAGAGCTTTTGAATGGTTAATTGAATTTCAAACTCTTATGGTGGGGAAAGCCAAACTTTACAAAAATGATAAGGTGCCATTTTGCTGAGCTCAATTATCCCTCCTTCCAGCATTTTCAACCACTCTTCCCCTTTCACCAGAACTTGTGACTATTACAGAGAAAATGGATTTCAACCAAATGGGACACGTTGTGTAAATATAATGATTCATTGGGCTTTTATACTTTTCAAAGTTAGACCATAGTATGTTATATATAGAACCTTTTTGCTATAACATACCTTCAAAATGCAACTCCAGCCAGGTGTGGTGGTCTATGTCTATAATCCCAGTGACTCAGGAGACTGAAGCAGGAGGGTCACTATTTCAAAACCTGCCTGCATAACTTAGCATTACCCTGTCTCACAATAAAGAATAAAATGGCTGGGGATGTGACTCTCTGATTAAGCTCCCCTGGGTTCAATCCCTGGTACCAAAACAAGCAAACAAGCAAAAACCCTTCGTAATTTTCTCCATTTCAAAACTCTTCTATTTATTATTCAATTTGTAAAAGATTCCAGGGAAGAGAAAATTTGTGAAATAAATGCAAGCTACTATGATATATCAGGATGAATATTAATTTTTATTTATTTTTATTTTATGTCTGTTTGTACCAGGGATTGAATCCAGAGTCACTTGATCACAGAGCCACATCCCCAGATGTTTTTTTATTGTTTATCTTAAGATAAAATTTTGCTAAGTTGCTCAGGGCCTCGCTAAGTTGCTCAGGGCCTCGCTAAGTTGCTGAGGCTGGTTTTGAATTTGCAATCCTCCTGCCTCAGCCTCCCATGCTGCTGGGAATGAAGGCATGTACCACTCTGCATGGCCATGATGAAATTTTGAGTATCTTTGAGTCTAGGACTCATTTGGACATTAAGAGTCAAAAAACGACTCTTAAGGAAAACTGACCTTAAGAAATTCTATGTCTAGTAGGTTCATATGTTGCCAAAGTTGGCATGCCTATTTCTTGTTAAAAAGCATTTCTGAATGTAAATGAATAAAACTGACTATTCAGTTTGGGGGAAAAACCTTTACTAGATTATGCATGAAAGGTTAATATTTTATATATCTTATTCTATTCCACTTGCTAAATATCTATAACATCTAGTGACATTTTGAATAAAGCAGGTCCAATTCCTCAGACTGAACCTCCGTTATGGTTTCTTATCAGCACTAAAAATACTCCCAGACTAAAGTCAGACCAAAGTCAGGATTCACATTGACCTTCATTTACTGATGGGCTTATTGTTCTCTTGTACAGACTGCATGTATGATCCAGCTTTGAACTTTCATTTAAATTAGATTTATCAATCCAGCAATTATTGAGCTCATTCCATGCATTGTCAGAAATATAAAGATAAAAGGTCTATGAGGTATTTTTTAAAAATACTATATGAAAATGTTAAAATATCAAAACCATATGAATACAAGATACCAATAATATTTCATTTATTAAATGACTGTCATATAATAAACGATTATTCATTTTAAAGATAATCTTCTATGGCTAGTAGAAATGGGAAAAGTTATACAGTATCAATTTGATTAAAATATTGTGATTTGGGGGCTGGGGTGGTGGCTCATGCCACCTAGCATGCGCAAGTACTGAAGTTCAAACCTCAGCACCACATATACAACAAAGTCTCAGAGCAACAAAAGCCATGTGAAAAACTAAATAAAATTGATTCTCTCTTTTTCTCTTTCTCACTGTCCCTCTTTGTTAAAAAAAATGTGATTTATACAGCATTCTTTTTATTATTTCTTATTTTCTCATATACAGTTATTAGGAAGACATGTTTAGTTCCCCAGAATAATCTATTTATAATTTTAATAAATACTCACTACTCAAGTCAGAAAGATTTGTGAGATTTCATTTGTTCATTGATTGTTCCCTTCCTTCCAAATATTTTTGTCACACTTTCATTTCATTAACTATGATAGTGTTGTATACTACACACTGGAGATGCAAAGATGAGCCGAGTTGTCCATATAGATCTTAGTATATGGAAAAATGAATAATTGGTCACAATAAAGTATGATAAACACTATTCAGATTTGAACTATAGTTTGTAGACATTATTTATCCTAAGCTTCTGTGTTTTATGGAGTTTAATAATAAAAATGATACCTACCATGGAAGCCACAAAGAAACCAATTAGTTAAAGAGGATGTGTAAAAATGGTCCAGGAATCAGATCCTCAGCAGACCATTATTAGAATTTTGGGTAGAGTGATTCTTCTTTTTATGCACTCCTAGTCCCTGGCTTACCTAGGATGATACTATTCTCAATTATGTTAATGATCAAAAACAAATCAAAACAACAAACAAAAATCCTCCCATCACTATACGTAATGTTCCCTATGGGAGTGATCCGCACCACTGTAAACAAGGATTTTAAGTGCTCTAAGAATTGTGAACTTGATATATACGTGAAACAGAAAAGAATCTGTATACAATTTCTATTCTTCAGTAGTCACCAAAGTCTCTTTGAAAGTGCTATATTGTTATAGTACACTGTTATTGTTGCAGAGGTACTATTTGTCATTAAAGTATTAAAAGTGTCAGATCACTTTCCTCTATTATAGAACCCTGAAGTACTTCATCTACATATACTTCTGGAAGCTAATAAACACTAAAAACACATAATGCTCCAAGCAAAGGGTTTGGACAGTTATGCATGCATAAGGACATTTATTTTAGAAAATAAATATTTTATTAAATATTTGATATCACCTGTGAGACGCAGTGTTTTAAAATAGCATTTATAATGGCTAATATTTGCAAAGTTAGATCTCCCTTAGAGAATACCATAACTCTACATTGAGTGAGGTGGTTTTGTGAACTTTCAAAAGCAGCAGCTCTTAAGGATGTTGCCAATGTTGCAGCAAGAAACAGAGACGCAGAGATAGCAGCAACCCTACCAGACAGGAGACAGACAGGGATTTTGAGAATACCGAGGAGAAAGAAATAATTAGGTGATATAGTGAAAAGCTCTAAACTAGGGGTGACGACTGGATCTTTAATCATATTTGGAGACAGAAAGTTTATTTCAAATACCCATGAATACCTTATCAGAAACACAGAAGTAGGAGTGTGCACAATGTCATCAGGCACAATGGAGTAAACTAGCCAGTGGGACAAGGTCTTTGCATAGGAGGTTGATAAATATTCGTAAGGCGTATCTGTGAGGAGATGATAATTCCTTCCACAAAAACACAGACAGAAATAGGAATATGGGCTGAAAATGGCATTAGGTACAAGGTAAATGTAAGAAAATTGAATGATACCACACCCAGGGCTCATTAAAATACCAAAGGAGAATAAAGGCAATATCAGGTAAAGATAAAATGTCAGGTGCCCAAGAGATATAACGAGGCAATAGTTAGGCATCCAGGTTGCTGGGGGTTGTGAGGGGATGCTATGGTAACAACATGGGATGATTGGGGTGATCCCAAAGCAGGAGGCGATTCAAGCATGCAGGACGTTGACCCCACTCAGCCAGTATGAACTTTGGACCTGGATACTTCCTTGCCTGAGAGATAAAGAATTGTCACAGCCTGTCCTGGATTTATCAACTTTTGGGAATTTTCTTTTCTTTTCTTTGTTTTTAAAGAGAGAGGAAGAGAGTGAGAGTGAGTGAGAGAGAGAGAGAGAAATAGAGAATGAGGTTTTATTTGGCTTTTGTGTTTTGTGTTGTTTTGTTTTAATTTCCCACCTGGCCTTTGTTTCTCCGATACTTAGTTGTATATGTGGTGCTGAGGTTGGAACCAGCATCCTCTCTCATGTCAGGCAAGCGCTCCAACCACTAAATCACTGCACCAGCCCAGGAATTTCCTTTGTCTTAGACTTATTGTGAACTCCTTTGTTCTACTTAAGCATGTGTGTAACGCAGCACCTGCACACCCTGCTGCTATACCTGTTCTGTTTGAAGAAGAATTGGGTTCTTGTTTATCAGTCTGAAAGGATAAGTAGATAGACCAGTGATCCTGAGTAAGCTGTTGTAGGGATGGCTAGACCATGGGGGTATGACACCCATTTTGGAAGCTAATCTTGCTCTGTCTTCTCTGTATGTGAGTCAAGCATTGCTCAGTCCACTGTTACACTGCATTATGTTGTCCTTGGCAACTCCAAGACCAAGATACAGTGGGCAAAATTGTTGGGACATCTAATTTTAATATTTGGCAAATGCAATTTGCTTAACAGATGCTAGGTAAAATAGCTTCCCTAGATGTACTAGAGAGTCAAGCACTCAATAGGATGAAATCCAGTTTCAAGTCGGCATGCACTTTATCTCAAATACATAATTTAACTAAAAATTTGCATATGCAAAAATTTAAAGATCCTATTCAGTTATTATACATAAATATCCCAAAGGATGAAATGACTTAAATCTTTTTGTTTTAATTATCAACTAATTTTCTGATACCAAAAAGTAACATTTTCATTGTGGAAATGGAATGATGTTTCATGGCCAATTCATGGCACCTAGTTAGCATTCCATAAGCCTGCATTCAGTTCATAAAAATAAATGAATCAATGAGGCAAAAATGGATTTTATCAACAATATTAAAATATGGAAGAGGAACTCTATAAGGTGATGTTCTATTTAATTCCTTATTGTGAAAAGCCATGTTAAGTTTTATATGAAATTCAGATTTTGATTAGCAGGTAACTAGCTTCTATTTTTTCATCCATAGCTTACTGCACCATTGTTTGCCACTCATCACCACATATATGTTGTGTCAGGTGGAATTATTTGAAGCAAACGGATGACCTCTTTTGATATTGACTATGGTAGCAATGCCAATTCTGAGTTTGCTACAGGAAGTGCTAAGAAGTATTGCTTTTGATTTTCTTCTGCCAAAAACATTCAGGATGTTACTGCTTTCCTAGTGAGAGTGCTTGAAAGGTGCCAAAGCTCTTTAACAGAGATGAAGAATAGATGGCATAGAAGTGATGTTTAAACAGACTTTTAAATAGGCATTCCATCATCAAAATTATCAAATCCTGGGATATGACATGTTCTTATAAAGAGTTGGGATTTCCTAGGAATAGTTAGGTCTTTATTTTCAGTTATTATTTCCTGTAATCCAGCTTCATTCCAAGTTTGTCTGAAATTTAAGACACTATATTAAATTTTCTTGTTGAGATCACCACAACTCTTGGATGGGAAACTTTAACTGTTATTAAAACTTCTGAATTTTATTCTTCTCTATGCAATGGCCATAGTATCTTCTCTATATCTGGTTTTTGAAAATCCAAACCAAAGCCATTTAGATTTTTCTGCAAATTTTCTATGTCTGATACCTTTGAATACTTGCAGTGATTTCAACCTTCCAAAGCCAGAGTGAAAAAGGAAAAGAAAATCTTTTGTTAGATACCTCAATCCCTTTATTTCCACTTGCTTCATGGACAGAAAAACTTTTTTTCCAATCTAATTAACATTCTTTACTTTAGTGTTTGCTCTGGGAAACTACAGTAAATGTAATGGAATAGACATTTAATAAACATAAGCAAAATAGGATTAGAATCTGATTTTTTGACCACACTTCTATGTATCAGGAGCTAATAAAAAATGTGTAGTATTCAAAAACAACACAAATAAATATAATAGCATTATAAGAGAATTTCAATGTCATTTGTAAGTGGAGCTATAAAATACTCAACATAACACTTTACATATATTAATTTGGATCACAGTTTTGCAAACATTTGTATTCTTCATAAAGTGATTAATAATAGCAGTGTATATTAGGTGATAATTCCTTCCTAATATAAGTAAATTTCATCCTTCCTGACCTTTATCTGATTGTTTTGAGATTAAATTCAATATTGAGTAGAAATCTACAGGCAGTTTACCTTGTGGAAAATTTTATTTTTAGTCATTTTCATAGATAAATATAGTTTCTTGTTCATTTAGAAAAGTTATAGGTTATTTTATCCCATGAGACTTGCATTTCCTTAAGCCATAGAACTGTGAGAAAGCTAGACCTCAGAGAATTTTATTCTTGTCTTCTCAGTTTTCATCATAAGAGCCACTATTTATGGAAGATGATTCTCTTTGGCTTCTATTTAAACATGTCACATTGTCCTTGGTTTTAAAAGAATGATTTTTTTTTCCTGCAAAGGGCAGACGTGTTTTATCTGGCTTTCGACTTACAGTATCTTAATCATGTTTGGCTATGGTTTGCCAGAAACTCTTCCATCCTCAGCTTTGATTACTTGTAGAAGATGTTACATATTCCCATATGACCATGACTTCTTAGTAATTAATAGTTTGCTCTTACTGGTTTATTTCAACTAAACTTTCCATTACACCAAAGATTACAAATTAGGTCATGATTTATAGATTTTACTCCTGTACTTGGGGATGCAACACATGTGTCAGTTAATTCTTCAAATAAATTTGAATTAACTTTAAAAAATATAGGTGCTCTTTGAAATTGGATTAAGTATTCAAACAAGTTCTTTTTAAAAAAAATTTTACTAAGCAAATCATAATGTGGTATTATTGTTGGAGATAGATGACCAGAAGTAGAATATTCAAGGCCTACTGTTAAATATTTGCTTCTTGGCTTAATATCAAAATAACACTAATCATAATTTTAAAGGACACATTTTCTTGGCAGCAAGCGATTAATTTGCATGATAAAATTTAAATGGCAAGGAAGCAGATTAGTAAGAACATTTAGTTCACATGTTAGGCAATTGTGTTGGTCTTTACAACACTTCTTGGTTAATTAACCCTATGATAATTCTATATGGAAAAAAAATAGACTGTCAATATTGTCAGTAGAACCTGAGGCCTGGGATCTTATATTTCTAGGGCAAACTTTAAATTACAATGAAGGAAAGAAATATTAATTATTGTATAATAATTTAGTCTTAATATTATTTTACACACTTATTGTTATTATATGAGAATGGGAAAGGACTATCTTTAACATTCTCTTCTTAAAACAAATTATTCATAAATTTGTGATATGAAACAAATCAAGTTTCCTAGTGTTCACCTTTAAAAAAGGAATAAAGCTGGTTTGCAGAAAACCTTCTGAGCAAAATGGTTTGCTATTGCTGTGTTTCAAATTCTCCATAACAATACTTGATCCCAAATTATAGTGGTACAGAACCATAATAACCCAAACAGCATGCTCTTATCAAAGCAAATAAACAGCAACAACAAAAAACAGACATGAAGACCAATGGAATAAAATAGAAGACATGGAGACCTACCCACATGGTTACAGTCTTCTGATTCTCTACAAAGGTAACAAAAGCATATTTTGGAGAAAAGATAACCTATTAACAAATGGTGCTGGGAAAACTGAATATCTATATTGCTGTGGTTTGGATATGAGTTGTTCCCCAAAAAAACTCCTATTAATGTGGAAATATTCAGAAGTAAAATGATTAGATGATAAGTTGTAACTTAGTTGATCCATTCTAGTTTGACTGAACTGAGTGGTTGCTAACTATAGTCATGTGGGGCACGGATGGAGGAGGAGGATCACTGGGGGTGTATTCTGAAAGTGATGTTCTTCCTGTGTTACCTTCTCTTTCTCTCTGCTTCCAGACCCTCTCATTAATTGCAAAGCATTCCTGTGCTGGCCCCTTTCCCCACAATGTGCTACTTCACCTTGAGCCCAAAGCTATAGAGTTGGACACTTATGGACTGAAATCTCTGAAACCATGACCCACAAATAAACTTTTCCTAAATTGTATTTTTCAGGTATTTTGGTCATAAAGACGAACAACTGAATAAAACTCATATGCAGAAGAAAGTAGATTTCTGTCTCACCCTGCATAAAAATCAACTCAAAGTGAATTACATTTATAGGAATTATAAGAGAAACACTACAACTGTGAGAAAATAGGGACCACACTCCAACATATTGGTACATGCATTGACTTCCTTTACAAGACCTCTTTAGGGTCTTTAGCTCACGAAATAAAACCAAGAATCATAAAGTGAGATGACATCAAAACAAAAAGTTCTATGCACAAAAAGAAATGAGAATATGAGTAAAGAACCTACAGGATGGGAAAAAATATATGCCAGCTACTCTTCCAACAGGGGATTAATATCCAGAATATGTAAAGAACTCAAAAAATTTGATGACAAACTAACCTAATGAATAAGTTGGCAAATGATCTAAATAATCATTTCTCAAAATAAGATCCAGAAATGGACAACAAATATGTGAAAAAGTTTCCAAATTATTAGCAATCAGGGAAATGAACAGCAAAACCACACTAAGAATTCATCTTACCCCAGTTAGAATTGCGGTTATCAAGAATACAAATAATAATTGCAAGGATTTTTAGTGGGAAGGCAAATTAGTGCAAACCTTTTGAAAGCAGAATGGTGATTCCTTAAAAGTCTAAGGACGGAACTCCACATGACCCATTTATCCTACCTTTTGGTATTTATCCTAAGAACTAAAATCAGCATACCATAGTGATAAATGCAATTCACAATCACCAAGGTATGAACCAATCTAGGTGTCCAATAACACAAATGGATAAAGAAAATGGGGTACATATACACAATGGAGTTTTACTCAGCCATAAAGAAAAATGAAATTATGTCTTTTGCTGGTAAATGGATGAAACTATAGAACATCATTCTGAGTGAAATAAGCTAGACTCAAAGTCCAGGGCTGAACTATTTTTTCTCATATGTAGAAACTAGAGGGAGTGAGGGAAAAAAAACAAAAATAAACAAAAAATAAATAAACAAAAAGGGATCTTCAGAAACATGAGGGAGATGGATAGAGGAAAGGACTATAGAGGGAAGAAGGAGGGGAGGACATAGGGAAGACCTGAGATTCAAAATGGATCATATGATTCTATGTTCATATACGAATATATCACAATGAATCCCACCTATACATATATATAGTTATAATGCACTAATTAAAACAATTATAAAGGGAGATCACAAGAATAGAACCTAAAATCTGTCTGGTAGTTTATAAAATATAGGTGAATATGAAAACACACACATAAGTAACTGTCAAATACAGAATGAAGTAAGTCATAATGTATAAACTAAATATTCTTGGAATTCAGAGAAAGAGATTAATGCTGGAATTCAATGCTCTTTTTAGACTTAGTTCAGTACGTGTTGTGAAACACAATAAACATCTCCATAAAAGCACCTACACATTTGAAATCTTATTTCATTTAGCAAAAGCATTAAGTGAATATGCTATTTATTTTTCTGCATTTTTGATACAGATTCAGCAGTGAAAACATCAAATTTGAAATGTCAAAAAAAGAATTAGAGATGTAGTGAGAAGGGGAAGGGAGGGATAAGGGAGGGTAATTGGGGGGGCACTCCTGGGGATAATTGCAATATCCAGAATATATACACATTTTATATTATTTTGTTAAAATCTTGTAAGGTTGTTCAAAAAAAAAGAAAGAATTAAATAGTAATGATGAAGCCAAGTACAAAATTTCTACTCTTAATCCAGATAATAATTTTTAAAAAATGATTCGGAACCCGATCATTAGTGAAAATGTTCATATATTTTATTCAACTGTTTTATAAGATTCTATTAATAGATGTTTGTATATGGCTTTTGAAATATATTAATAAATTCAACTTTTTATGACAGAATGGAAGGTTAAATTAGATGAAGTGTTAATATCCATTACAATAATTAAATACTACATTTATAATATTTAAAAATAGGCACAAACATATTTACAATTATCTTTAGAAAAAACAAGAAAATATGCAACTGTGTGTTTTGAACACATCAACTTCTGCATTCATCAATTTAATGGTATTAGACAGCATTCTAGTGAATAAATGAAAGATTTATAGTGCATAAATTTGAGCAAGTGAGGCATAATATCCTACTATTTCCTGCTCTTTCAAATTATATAAATCCATATTCTTTCCTGTATCTGTCTGTTCATCTATCATCTGTTTATATATCTTCTATTTCTATGTCTTCTTGTTTTAGACTAGGGTCATGATCTCTTAGGACAAAAATTTAAAAAAAAATCTAACAAAGTATTTACTATGGGTTTTGAGATATAGTATCTATGACTCTGGTACAACTTTAAGATGCTGCTATATATTAATTTCCAGTTAAATGCAGTTGTGCATTATGAAGCTCTGCTAAGAATGGCAATTCTCCTAACTTATTTCTTTTAAATGGTTTATTTTTGATCTCCTAGGTGGAGCCCTTAGATTTACCTTATTGGCACTGTTTTCTAAAACCTACTGCTTATATTTAGTTTCCTCTTCCTGTTACTTGATTTTTATTTTTGGCCAAAGTATACATAAAATATAATGTATGAAATATCATAATAAAATTATGCTCTATCATTTGCATTTTCTAACTTTCTTAAACCAAACCTCTCAGTCTATTTATTCCAATAACAGTTGAATCACTGTGTTCATAAAACTGCAGTATCATTTATAAGCCTTTGTCTGGTAGCATGAGCACTGAACTAGAGAGGCTGTATTTGTCTCCCTAGTGAATTATTCCTTGCTCAGAGCATCAGAACAGCAGAAGGTGAAAGTCTAAATACAAGAGAAGCATGACTCACATACTCTCTTTTCCTCTGTTTTCCATTTTCACAGACTTCTGCCTTGTGGAATTTATCCTAAGTGTACTTAAGAAAAGAATTAAATTTTTAATTGCTTATTTTTCCTGTATGATAACCAATAAAAATGTTAGTTTGCTTTTTTCACCCTCAAAGCAGTTGTTTTAATGTTCTGAAAAGAGTCATTTGGATCTATTTTGAATAAAACGATCTTAATGAACATTAGAGTGTCAGTCACACGTTTTTAAATATGAAGGCTGCAGTGGTGTCTACTAACATATTCTTAGGAAAACAAATCTCAGTTTGCAAATAAGATATTTCTGTTATCTCCTCATATCAAGAAATTACTTTTGTCTTACCATTTTCAGCAGTGCTGACCTATAATCCCAGATACTTGGGAGACTGAGGAAGGAGGATCACAAGTTTGAGGCAATTTAGGGGGCCTATCTAAAAATAAAATTTAAAAAGGGCTGTGGATGTAGTACAGTGGTCAGGTGCTTGCCTAACATGGGCAAGGTCCTGAGTTCTAGCTCTATTATCACAAAGAAAAAGAGAAAGGGTGGAGGGGGGGCAGCAGAGTATGAGCATTTGTCTTTTCTGGTTCTACAAAGAACCACTTCAATTCATATTACCCTGACTATCCCATGTCTTTTGATAAATGATTTTTTTCAATGATTATTCTCCTTAAGTCCCTTTGTTAGTACATTAATAGTCTAGGATAATAGAATCAGGGTAAGAAAATGATTATTTAGAGAAATACGAAGAATATAACAAAGAAATGAAGAAAATGTTGAATCTCTATGTAAAATATTATTTATAAAGGTGTTGACTACATTTGGTAAGCAATGCATATATATATATATGTATATACGTATATATATATATATAATATATATATTTAACCTTGTATTTCATTAACACTTGTTGAACAATAACTTATTTAGAACAGAGTAGAACAGAGTAGAATGTACTTCAGGGACATCATTATTTAGTTCCTAAAAATCCTACTTTCTATTTGAACGTATTGGACAGGAAGAAGTTAATGAATTTTGTCAAGGCTGCAGCAACATAAGTACTGAAGCCAGCATACACATCCCAGCAGTCTTACTCCAGAATCTATACCTATAAATGCTATTGTTAGTTACACATGCATAGTACATTATTTTTTAAAAGTAGGGTTTGTGGTCATAGCTCTTTGAGAAGCTAGTTACAGACAGAAAGATTACCCATGTGCATAAGCACTTGTTTGAGTTTACATTAAAATGTAGGTGGGACAAGGTTAGAAAACATGGATCTTTTTTTGTCTCCTTTGGGGATTATAAGAGTTCCTATATAATTGCTATCAGAGAAGGCAGTCTTTCAAAAAGTGCTAAGGGTGTTAGACAACAAAGAAAGGACAGCAATAGTAACCTAAGAATAACACACTGAAAATGTAGGCCAAGGAACAAATGAAAGTAACTAAAACACTGTCAAAAGAGAAGGATAAAAATAAGAGAGACAGAGCGACAGTCAACCCAGTAAAAATATTATAGAAAATCTGACTATGATCAGAGTCAGAAATCACAAGATAAAAATAAATACAGGCCTATTACTCTCAATTTTTATGTATGTAGAGACAATTATAGAGTGACTGATTTTGCAATAATCCAAAGAATATTCAGTGAATGGTCAATAATATTTAAATATCACTAAAAATACAGGGAAACAAATTCAGAAATATTTCAACAAATTACTATTAAGCCACAGTTTGAAGAATTTACCAACTCTCTGTTTCTGCAAGCCAGATGGTAAATGATAAAAGTGAGGATAACGGTCCTTGTGAGAGGCAGTTCTCCACAAGACTCTCTGAGTTCTCTACCCATGAGAGCCAAGAATTGACAGCTTTCGTTCTGAAGATTTTTCAAGAAGATTTTTAAAAACAGCTTTGGAAGATAGTTCAGAGGGCAGCTTGCTTGCTGATCAGTATAATCTAATATTGTCCCCCTCTCGAGGCAAATATTGCTCCTGTTTGCTAGTATCCTCTTCAGATTATTGAGATTTTCTCCACTCAGTCTCCCTTATCTGTCATACAGTCCCATTATGTGTACAGCAATTTACCTTGATTTATTTCTTCATTGGCTCCTTTGGTATTTGGGTAAAGAGCAAAGGGACATTGATACAAATGAGTTCATGCTGCCTTCTGTGTCATGAATAATAAAGTTCTTTCTCTCTCACCTGGAAACCTCAGGATTTCTGCATGCATCCATGAAACTGGATGTATAATTTGTTAACTCGGGAAGCAAGATTTAAAAACCATCATGCTGGTGCTGGAGCGGTGGCTCAGGGGTTAAGGCGCTTGCCTGGCATGCGCAAGTATGTGAATTCAAACCCCAGCACCATGTACACAACGAAGTCGCAGAGCAACAAAAGCCATGTGAAAAACTCAATAAAAATTGATTCTGTCTCTCTCATTGTCCCCTCTTTCTAAATAAAAAAAAAAAAAACAGCATACTCTTTACAATCATGAAGAGACATAGATTTCTAAAAGAGGAAAGCGTCAAACCCATTTAAAAGTTGATTTGGGAGAAGGGTCCTTATGATCATGTAGGTAAAATTCTTTCCTAAGTGTTAAGAAAGAATAAGGATTTCTCACTATCCAACCTGTTAAAAGCAACATTGAGAGGCTAATTAATGACAGGTAGAATGGAAATGGTCTACCAAAATTTTATTTGGGTTATTTGTTGTTCATTCCCACCCAGATAGGACCAGAACAGGGAGTTCTCATGACAACTTGAAATTGAGTCCCACAGCCCTAGCCAAAAAGCCTGTTTGTGACTACTGAGTCAAGGGACCTCCCCGCTACACACACACTCTACAAACTGAACAAATAATTTACAACGTTGAGTATACCAAAATAGAAACCTGTTTGAATGAGCCAGGGTACAACTGACAACTTGAAACCGAATGTAAATGTGTTGTACATACAATAGAGCTATTTTCTCCCTCCACACCTTGATGCCCTCTTTTGCTTTCCTGACTTTAGCTGCTTTAAAGAGAAAAATTACTAAGAGTGGAAATAAGATCTGTCCCCAAGGGAGACTAAAGGTCCTAGGCATCCAAAAGAAAATACTGATGGATCACAAAAAGAAAGGACTCCCTGTTTTTTAACTCTACTGGAAATAGGTTCCCAAATCACCATTTTAAATGGGTCCAGGAAGGGTGGGAACTGGGATGGGTTGGATGAGTGGTAGAAGGAATGGCTGAAGGTACTGAGGAACACAGGGCAGAGTCTCACCAAAGCTCATGGGTAGAAAGAAAGAAGTTGGGAGCATGGATGCTCTCTGGGGGCTGGAAAGTAGAAAAGAGAGCAGAGATGGCTCTGGCCCTCTGCTGGTAAAACATGAAAAATAAAGAGAAGGAAAGAAGCCCTCTTGCTGCTCCAGCCCCTCTCCCTTCCCAGAATGCCTCATGCTCCTTGAAGGAGGCAATTGGCTTGAAACTTTGAAAAAGCGTGTTTGAAAAAGGTGTCAGTACTGGGAAAGTAGAGTACTTTTGTGTTATTAGGCTTAAAGATAAACATAATTAGAATTTAGAACAGATTAGATTTGAGAATTCTCTCATCAATATGTAATCTATTATGCCCTCTGTGGATCAAAGACATTTGTAAAGGATTCATGTTTACAGACTTGATAGATCACTATGGGGTAAAGATTGCTTTTCAAGTACAAAATTTGTACACATGCCATTATGATAATGCCCAAGTGAGTGAAAGAATTATTGATAGAAAATAATTATATAAGTTTAAATAAAACAAATCTGTGTTCAGTCAAATCAATATCATATATACATATATAAAAACACAAAAGAGTATATTTATATACTCTTCAATTTAAATGGCCTTATTTTTTATTCAAAACTGAAAAAAATACTAATGGTTATATAATGATTCAAATTAAAAGTATTTCTTGAATTTTAGTGTCCTCTCCCTTTATGTCAATAGCCTTAAGCCTTAAAAATCCTGCAGATGAATACCTTTTTTGAAAACCTCTTAACAAATTTTATCTTACTTTTAATTTAATTTCAGGGAATTAATGTGTTGATATAAAATTTAGATTATTAATCCCAATTTAATCAAAGTGGAATATTTAACCACTTAATAGAACAAAGAGAATAGATGGAGAAAAGAAACATCCCAACCTTGTAAAACAAAAAAACCCAAAAAACTAGATTCTATACTTCAGCAGAAAGAGTTAATCCAATTTCTATGCAAATCCCATCCGCAGCCACCAGGTAATGTAAAAAATAAAACTATGAGTGCTTTTTCCTCATTCTTTTTTCAACAGAGTTTGAACTGATTAATTGGAGCTAAAATGGCTACTTACTCACAGACAGAGTTTTTACTCAAATCAGTTCTCAGAAAGATGATTTTTAAAAAAATTCTTAGTACCTATATATATGACAAAGACATTTTGGTCTATGAAGAATAAATACAGCTCCCATTCTCATATGATTTCCTAAAAGATAAAAATCAGTGCCATTTACAGGAAAAATTCCTAATCTTTTCTGTTCTATTTGAAGCACAGCCACAAATTATATTAAAGGCATTACCTTCACTGGGAATTCTCTAAATTGTGTGGGGTTTTCACCTTATAGGATCTGAAAAATCAATGGAGTGATTTAATTTCAGAATAAAATTTTTAACCCTCTGAACTTGAGATGGACCAAGTAACAGTGTCACAGCACACTTACATTTTCTATTTGATAATAGTAGGCATGTTGGTTTAAAAATTCCTTTAAAATGATAGAAAAAAGAGAAGGAGAGAGAAGCAGGTTAGCAGGATTATAGATGTGCATAAACAATACCATAAATATTTTATTCTTTAAACTTTGTGTAATAACAGTTCCAGTAAGCTGCAAGAAACAATGAATATTCACACAGCATATTGATTAAGATATGCACCATTAAGACAATTATCACAGAATCAGAAAAACTTGGATCTTAAAGCTCATATTGCCACTTCTTATGTGTTACCCTAAAACAAAATATTTACCCTTTCATAACCTCAATTTTTTCATCTAAAAAGAGAAGCCATTAACATTTACTTTACTAGTCTCAATATTCTTACTAATATTCTTACTAATATTACTTTGAGTGTCACTCCTAGAGAGTTTGCTGTTATGGTAGAAGAACATGTAGTTTAGAAGTTAGATCACTCAGATCCAAACTACCCAAGGAATGTTCTAGCTGTATGACTTGCATAGAGGAAGTTCTCTGACCCTCATATTTCTACCTGAAAAAGTGCAGGTAATAATATCTGTTCTATATCTTTTCTCCTTCATAGCTCCCTATTTAGATAAACTAATAATAGGAAATTAATAATTGGGAAAAAACTAATTTTATGATAACACTAATTGTGGCACACCAGTGATCTATAGAGACATTTTACTTAACTTTCCAAGGTTCCAACAGATTCTTTAGATAAAAAGTTTCATATGAAATAAATGCTCATATTTTTCTTTACTTTTTAAAATTGTTTAATGTTTGTGTTCATTATGCTTATTCAAGAGAATTATTTTCACTTGTATCAGTAACTTTATAAATGAGGGAAGTAAGTGATTGAGAGGTGGGGAAGATTCTCTTTATGTCTTATTGGTGTGTCTTCTTGGCTCATTTGAGAACAATTCTGCAATAACTCTGCAGCGTTTTCATCTCTAGGATTCCATCCTTATAAATGCTTGCACATTTGAAGCATTTTCCATACAAAGATGGTCATTAACTAATTGCAACTAATACAAAATGTTCAGATGCAAAAAGTGATAGTCTAATAAGAATTGATAAATATTAGGTGATTAAACTAAATTCTCTGCAATATGTAATGTGATAAGTATGTTCTAAAATAAGATCTTTTCTTGGGTAGAAAAAGGTAGAAAAATCAATATACAAATCAGTGTGCTTTTTAATTTTTTACTTGTGTAAATGAGAAGCTCATGGATGGGTGTGCACAAGCACGGGGACAAGCATGTGTATGGGATATTTTTGGAAAGAATCCTAAGAACTATGAATATTTGTGAAAATTGCAATAGGGAAATTCGAATGTGAAACTGATTTAACTATTTGGTAATATTTGATTTTTGTTAATATTATGCCATTATCTTATCACTAATATTAGCGAGTGGGTGCTGGTTGATTTCCAATGACTTGCAAGACTCTTAAAAACGTGATTTAAAATTGTAGTATTTTTTTGTCTAAATTTATAGAGTTTACAAGCATGGTTCTAAATCACATTCCAGACAGCCCTAGAATTTCCCAGGGTCATCTGGTCCCACTGCAGAGGCTGATGAGGAGGCAAATAGTCCAAATAATGCTAGATATTCCCAGCTTCACCCAAACAATTCCACTTTTATTTTATAAATTGAGGCCACACAAAATATTTTGTTCAAATGGAAAATTTTCACTATCAGAAAATTCTATAAATTCTAGACATATAGGAACATATTCACAACATGTTGTCTATCTGTCAACTCTAATACATAAAGAAAGTTGGATAGTTCAATTCTTTTCCTTTTTTTTTTTTTTTGGTATGATGCAAGGATTTCCTTCAAAGTAACTTTAAAGTGTTGCATATTTAGCAAGCATTAGGACATGCTAATTGTGGCACCAGGATAGGTATGTAGCACTAAACATTAAATACCAAAAATCATCCCACCAATATTTATCCAAATGAGTAGAAAAACTGAGCAATAAAAGTTCTGAGAAAGCTTGCATTCAGAAACCCAACACAGTTTAAACTTTTTCAATTGAGGGCTTTCATTTAGGATTCTTTTGTTAGTGATATAAAAAAAACCCAGGAATTATGGAGATCAAATACTTCACTGTTCTGCTATATAGTTAAATGTCTTGTTATATAAACTATAACCTCAAAAAATCAAATTATTTCAAACCAATGTTTCAAATACCAAAAAGCCTTACTGTTCAGCAACTCCATTAAAATAAACATCAGTACTGCATTCTCAGGAAAAAAAAAGAAGCAAAAACAAATGCAGCTGAGGCAGATACTTACAAGTTTGCATTCTAAGCATTTAAAAGAATCACCCTACTCAGCATCCTCTAAGCCTGCCACTCTGCCTCACTAACTTGAACCTGCCACATTTTACTTGAAGAGGTAAGGCACTCTGCTGAGAACATAAAAATGTATAAAAAGGCAATCATAAAAAATTAAATATTGGTAGGTATGTTACCTTTCTTTCAAAAAAAATATATAGGGGTTAGGGATTTAGCTCAGTGGCAGAGCGCTTGCCTAGCATGCACATGGCCCCGAGTTCGATCCTCAGCCCTGAAAAAACAAAAAACAAAAAACAAATATGTCATCTATTTAAATAAGTATCCATTGTCACAGAGTGTTCCAGTTATTGAAAAAAGGCCCTTAAAAAAACCAACTACCTACATCTTTGAACCCTACCCCTTCTTGCCCAGTAACACACATTTGAGGGAAGAGTCATTTAATGTGTAAATTGGAAAAACAAATATGGAGGAGAGGGGACTTCTTGAAATGATGTGTTCAATCCATTCTTGGTTTATTCTTTTACAATATCAACTTTCAAAAAATAAAATAACCAAGTCTTAAAAATATAGAACACAAACCATCTTTGCATTCCTTTCCAAATACAAAAAGTATGTACAACATGTTTAATAATATACAATATGCAAGAGCTTTGTGTTGCTGTTAGCAACATCGACACCCACCCACTCTCTTTTTTCACAAGTGTACCTCTACCAAACACAATTATATCACTAAGCTTGTTACTTTGAGAAGGTCTTAAAATTTGGTAAAACTGGAAAATCTTTGGTATAAGGGCTCCACTCATTCGACTCAAGGTTATAGATTTCGACTGTATTCAAAAACTCATTGCCATCAAATTCTCCCAATGCATAAATGGTGCTCCCTATAGATAGTGCTCCCTATAGTTGTGATCTCAGCATTACTCCTTGGTGAAGTCGTATTTCCCATCAACTTACATTTATTTCTAGTTGGATCAGACATCTCCACACAGCTGATAGCATGACAACCATCAAAGCCACCACCCACAAACTGTTTTCTGCCATGAACATCTACCCCAGCTCTTCACCTTGCCACATTCATGGGTGCAATTAAAGTCCACATGTTATTTTCAGGATTGTAATGTTCTACTATGCTGAGACAATTCCAAGATTCTGCACCTCCAATTATATATAAATAACCACCAAGCTCACAAACTGCAGACTGGTGTCTAGGGATGTTAAAAGGAGTATAGCTTGTCCATGATTTTGTTATAGGATCAAATACATCACAATTTTTCAACCATTTTTGACCATATGGATCAGAGCCTCCAACAATGTACAACTTTCCATTGAGAGCACACACTCCTGCGTTACAACAATTAGTTCTCCACTCTGGAACAGGAGTCCAGTCATCAATGTTTGGATCACACATCTCTCTACAACTCAGGTCATCTGAGTGGCCATTCAATCCACCTACCACATAGAGCTGACCCATGAGCACAACCATTTGAAATTGGGCTCTTGGTGTTCTCATAGGAACAAGGAAGAACCAATGATCCATGCGTGGATCGTTGGATTCAAGTGTTCGAAGACATTCCTCTCTGTTATAGCCACCTACAGCTTTGAGTTTGCCATTCATCTCTATTGTCTCCAGACCAGATTGTACACACTGCATGGGAGAAGCGGGCTTTCTATTAGTTCATCTGGCTGCATCTCAAAGCTCAAACCCTTGATTAGTTTTGGAGTAGGTGTTAGTGAGCTCTGTGGGCTGTTTTGCTCATGAAGGAAGATCACACAGAATATAGCATCCAGCATAGCTAGGCACAAGTGTTATTTGAAGTCTTCTCTGAAGCATTGATTTTCCACTCATGCTTAGTACTTTGTACTGTAACATTTGGAGAAGAGAGACAGCCCGTGGAACTGCTGCTTATCTGCTTATGACCATTCTCATGTGGTGGCTTTTTCTGCACAAACTGAATGTGGTCATCATCACTGCCAAACACCTCTAGCCTGTCCATCTAGTAGGTTCCCATCAAGCAGCTTGTTATCAGCTGAGTAGTACAATGGTTGAACCATTAAATAAATCATCATTGTTCTTTGCCCACAGCAAATTTTTCTTAGAAGAACTGGGACAGGACTGCTGCTTCTTTATGTGTCAATACACTTGATGTTTCTTCTTGTTTCTTCAGTCTTGGGTATCCTAGTTCTGTTAATAAACCTCTTCCATCAGCTCTTCCAAACTGTCTCCATTTTCCCAGATGCTACACTGCACCCAGCTGATTACCATTGTATACAATTTGACATGGCTGTGCAAGCAAACATTATCTTTAAGCATTACCTCCAACTTCAGGCATGGAAGCTTAAGAAATTCTTCCTCTTCTGAAATTTGTAACAAATGCTCCTGAATGTAAGCATCAGCTTTATTCAACAAACAGGAGCCTCCCATACAACTTGCAAAATTTCAGTAAGAGACGCCGCTGGTAACATCCATTATAGATAGTAAATAATCACTACAAACCTGCTTTGCTTGGTACATCTTCAGTTTGTTTTTGCTTTTTTTGTTTTGTTTTGTTTTGTTTTTTGTTTTTTGGTGTTTTTTTTTTTTTGCTGCAGAAAAACCTTTTTCACTAATTCCTGATCAGCTTTCAACTGAGTAGTGTAGGAATAGTTCAACAAAACTTCAATAGCTTCTGGATTAAGATCATCAAATTTAACATGAGAAACTATATGAGGATCACTATCACTATTAAAGATTTCAAATAAATAGGGACTACAGCAAGCCAGTACTGCCCTGTGTGCTAACATCTCATGGCCACAGACCTGAAGTCAAACATCATAGAACTGGCCACTTTTCCTTAGAGCATTTAATTTGACAACAGAAGACTCAACAAAATTTTCATCTTCAAACATCAAATATCCATTGGGAATCATTTTTCCTTATAAATTTGGCTACCATACTGGTAAGAAATGTATCACTGGGAAAGCAAATAATCCAAAGACAAAGGAGTGGTAAAATGAAACACTTGGTTAAGGCATGAAGACAGGTAGCCACAGCAAAGTTAGATGTGTCTTAAGCTCTAATGGTGGTTCCAAAATTATCAGGCTTGAAAATGATGTAATCAAGTCCTTGAAAGCTATAGATATGAATTTCTGCTGTGATAATTATTCATCATAATCTTGCTCATCTCTGAAGAGATGGGAAAAATTCGTCTCTGGAGCTTCCATGGGGTGCAGGAGGAAGAGGGAGGGAACTGGCCCAGTGGAAAGCAACTTGAGGCAGCAGAGGGGGATGGAGAAAGAGCAGAGGCCAGGCACAGCAGCTGGGAGGATGGTGCAATAATTCGCTCCCTGCTGGCACAGCCGCACAAAAGCAGCAGGCATAGAAACAGCCCAGCAGCACAGGGGAACCAACCTCCATGCCAGTCGGAGACACACTATGTGGTATAGACACCACATCCTTTCATAGTACACATGAAGGGCTCTAATACTATGTGGCATTTGCATATACTTTTTTTTTAATTTTTTTTATTTTGAGCAACCTTACAAGATTTTAACAAAATAATATAAAATGTGTATAAAATATGTATACATTCTGGATATTGCAGTTATCCCCAGGAGTGCCCCCTCAATTACCCTCCCTTATCCCTCCCTTCCCCTTCCCATTATAACTCTAAAAAAGTATTAGATTGTAAAGCATTACATCTTATCTGGATTTAACTCATGCTACTAGACCAACTTTCTCATTGTCCAGGGTCTAGTCCCCACCTCCACAGATGAATGGAGACAATCGACCCTTAGATCTCTGGGTTAAGCTGATTTAACTCATCATGATCTCTTCCATAACCATCCATTTACCCTCGAAGGCTGCAATATCATTGTTTCTAACTGCTGTGTAATATTCCATGGCATAAATGTACCACAGTTTTTGGATCCATTCTTCCAGTGAGGGACACCGGGGTTGTTTCCATAGCCTAGCAATAGTAAATTATGCTGCTATGAACATCGATATTGCTGTGTCACTGTAATGTGCATATACTTTTAATCTCACACATTTCCCTTGAATGTAGTTTGACCTTTGGCAATATCTAGGAAAATTATTGCCAATAAATGAACCAAATTTCCAAACATTCAAATTACAAAACCAAAATCATACATATCCTATTTAATTTTGTAAGGTCTTCTGGGTTTTATAAAACAATTCTCTTCATATCTACTGCACAATTTTTGTCACATGGATTGGGGAAGCCAATGTCATAAACTATAAATTCATAGAATACACTTGGCTGTTTTCTGTAATAAGGAGAGCCTTCAGCATTCAAGCCTTTGGCTTAGTTTCTAATGTCTATTCTTGGATCATTAAATTTATTTTCTAATTGCAGCTAACTATGTCTTCTACCTCACTTCACTACTGGATATTATTTAAAATGCTTTTGGTGCCAATGTTAATTGTAGGATGTTCACAATCTGTTTGCTTTTGTGTGACAGAGCCTATGTCTGTTTCCCTTTTAAAATCAGGAAGAATGCACTGTGCAATACTAACACTGGCTTCTTTCCATCTCAGTAGAACATTTCCCCCCCATGCTATCGATTGATCCTGCTTCTCTAATATTAGTCTCTCCTGCCATGTTTAAATCGTACAACATAAGACTCCCTCGTCTATTGAACCTTTTTTTGTTTGTTTGTTTGTTTCTTTATTTGTTTTTAAGCCAGGTTAGCCCTCTACAGTCTACCAAGAGCTACATTAAAACTTCGGACTTGACCATTTTCTAATGCTTGATCTGTATTTCAGGACTTATTTTTCATTAGCATTGCTCCTTATCTCTCTGAACCTTTCCTACATGTCATCTATTCCTGCCTTTTCCTTGGATTTTCCTGTCCCCAGCGTAGTATTGACATCTTCATTTGTTCTATGCAACACGGAAATTCAGATAAGACTTGACTGTCCATCTATGTGGACCGAGGTGTTTCATAAGATTTTCAAATAAAATGAAAGGAGTTTTGAGATTCTTTTGAGTTAATGAGAAGAAATTATATAAATTCTGAATGCAATTCTATATGTATAATAACAAAAATTCTTTATTAGAATCTGAGTAGATATTAGTGAAGAACTTATCAAACTCCATGTTCTCTAAAAGTACATTTTACTAAAAATTGAAAATAAATGAGAGGGAAGAGTTTGTATATTATATTATGGTATGCTTCATTTTTACAATAGTATCAACCTGTTTTTAAATAAATTTCAACCAATATACTGGACAGGACAATGATATGTAATTTTTTGAAAATATATTAAGCTTTAATGTTTCCCCTATCTTCCGGAAATGAGTCACTGTAAAATTTGCAATTTATAGTGGATTCTTTAAAATAATAAAATCATAGATCATCAGAAATGCATTTCTGCCTTGAATGATAACTCTGGGACATCACTTACCTGGGTTAAGAAAGAAGAAGGCAAGTAAAAGTAATGACTTAGTTCCTCATTTAAAATTGCACAAGTACCTCTAACAACATAATGAAGAAGAGTAAGAAGAAGAAATAAACTACACATGATGAATGAATCTTTTTTGTAGTCAAAACCTGACATTGTGGCTTCCCAGAGGGTAAGTTTAGAGAAAGTGAAGGGGTGAGGACAGTGATAGTCTGAGGAGAGTCTCATCAGCCTGCTATCTGACAGCAGGGAAGGTGGAATGAAGAACTGTCAGTTGAGACAGGAAAACAGAGGAGACATTGAAAATATTCTAGCAAACCAACTACATTAGACAAGTCAGAAAAACCTCCTGCTACTTTTTCTTTTAAAAGATAACAAATCCTAAAAATCAAATATTGCTACTAAATTATAAATCAAGCCTCTGTTACAGTCAGATTTGCCAACTTTGCTATTGCTCATTTGCAACTATATCACTCCTATGAGACATAAAGACATGGCTAATAAAATAAAATCCTAATGGAATGATAAAAAAGGCAGTCATGAATAAAGTTAAAAATAGAAACATGTGAAGCTCTTACAGAAAGTCTACAAAATCTTCACATGCTTTTTATTGAAATAGATTTGCCCAGCTTCTCTGCAATTCTAAAGTGGCAATTATTGAATCTTGGAAAGCTGCCTTATCATTCTTATCTACATAAGAGGAACATTAAGACACCTACTAAAACCTCTTGAACAATGAGTTTCAATTTTGAGCTACTCTTATTTATATCAGCAAGCCAATGTTTGAAACAGAACCATAGCCCTATCATTAAAGTCCTAAGAAAAAATTTAATGTAAAAACTTGCATTTTTGGAGATATTTTGAATTCCAGAAAATGTTTGATAATATCCTGCAAAATGTTAAATAAATTACAAATTCTGATTCAGTCATTATATTATCAGTATTAAATTTTCATGATTTTTATTTTAAAATATATTCAGATTTCAAGAAATCTTGGGTTCAAAATTCTTTATTTTTATACTCTACATGTAAAATGCTTTTATCATGCATTTTTCACAAACCTTGAAGCAACATTAATGTGCTATTTTTAACTATAGTTCATATTTTATTAAAATTCCCTTAATTTATACCTAAAGTCTTTTCCTCTTTTTCTGTTACTACCTCACATCCAGTATTCCACAACATGTTGAGCTGTCAAATCTGCTTCAAGTCCTCTTGGATATCAAAATTTCTCAGGCTTTTCTTATTTTTGATGATCTTGAAAGTTTGAACAATAGTGGTCAGGTATTTTTGTAGAGTCTTCCTCAATTGGTATCTTTCTAATGTGTTTCCCATGATTTAATTTGGGTTGTAGGAGGTGAAGAAAAAGATCACAGACTTTAAGTACCATTTATATCATACTATATCAAGTATACACACCATCTACATGATTTATATGATATTAACCTTGGTCACTTGACTGGGGTAATATTTGTCAATTTAGCCACTGGAAATTTACTCTTTATTTTCCTACTTTTCATTTTCTATGCATGTTGGAAGAACATCACTATGTATACCCCACTCTTTAGTAGGGACTTTATATTGAGGACTGAGTATCTACATAAACTATTTATAATTCATTTATTTGAGATGTTTATTTTTTCAATATTTTATTTATATTAGCCTGGGCTCAAATATATCTTCTTTCTACTTTGGGCTATAAATTCAGAACTACTTAATTTTGTTGCTTAAATTCCTTGAGTACGGCCATAGGGAGATCTTTCAGGTGGTTTTTGAGTCTATCAAAATTCATAATTGCGGGGCTGGAGCCGTAGGTTTGCAGTTATGTCGCTTGCCCGGCATGTGCGAGTACACAGGTTCAAACCCAAACACCCACATACACAAATAAGTGTCAGAGCAACAAAAGCCATGTGAAAAATTTGAAAAATTCAATAAACGTTAATTCTCTCTCTCTCACTGTCCTTCTGTCTTAGGAAAAAATTCATAATTGTGGATATTGTTTGTTTCAAACATTTCCTTATTTTCCAGCAAAGTTAGAACCTCCAGCTTCATTTTCTATAACTCCCGACTGAATCCTAAAAGTAGTCATTTCTCTAAGGAATCCGGGTTGCCTTTATTGGTGAATGGTATTAGAAACCAAGATCTGGGTGGGAGTGTGTTTATTGCTATAGGAATCTTATTGCTTCTAGTCCCTTTCTGTTGATTAAGCAAAGAACTATATATGTGTACTAAATAATGTGTATCTCTCTGTGTGTGATCCTATCTTTCGATATGTTTCCAACTATAACTCTATTAAGTTAAGCAGATCATACATGCATCATGAAAACATTTTCCACTAACTCCCGAAGAGAGAAGTAGGCTGCACATAACCTACCATCCATTTTTTTGCACATTTTTTATTGGTGCATTATAGTTGTACATAATGGTGGGATTCATTGTTACATATGTGCACATGTACAAAAAATAACAATATAATTTCATCAATATTACTCCCCAGCACTTCCCCCTCCCTCCCTGTCTCCCATCATTAAATCCTTTCCTCTACTGATCACCCTTTGATTTTCATGAGATCTCCTACCTTTCTTTTCTTTTCTCTCTCTAGTTTCTGGATGTAATAGAAAACATACTTCCCTTAACCTTCTGAGTTTGACTTATTTCCTTTAACATAATCATCACTAGTTGCAACCATTTTCTTTCCAATGACATGATTTCATTTCTCTTCCTGGCTGAATAAACTCCATTGTGTATGTGTACCACATTTTCTTTATCCATTCATCTGTTTATGGATACCTAGGCTACTTCCATAGTTTGGCTGCTGTGATCTGTGCTGATATTAACATGGATATGCATGTATCATTATAATATGATGACTTTAATTTTTCAGGATAAATACTGAAGTGAAATAGCTGTGTCATATCCTTAGTATTTTGAGGGATCTCCACACTGATTTCCACACTCTTTGTACTAATTTATAATCCCATCAACAGTGTTCCTTTTTTTCTGCATCCTCGCCATCATTTATTATTTATATTCTTAATTCTGACTGTTGTGAGAACACATCTGAGTATAGCTTTAATTTTTGTTTTCCTAATTGCTAAGGACATTGAACATTTTTTCATATATTTTTTGCCATTTGTATTTCTTCTTTTGAGAAGTATTTATTTAATTCCTTTGCCCATTTATTGAGTGATTTGATTTTTTAGTAAAAAGTTGTTTGAGTTCTTTATATGTTTAGTGTCAAGCCATCAGAAGAGTAAGTAGCAAAGATTGTTTTCTCCCATTCTGGAGGTTCTCTGTTTATATTCATAATTGTTTCCTTTGCTGTGCATAAGTCTCTTAATTTGATGCCATTCCATTTTTTAGCTCTTGATATTATTTCCTAGGCTTTAGGGGTCCTATTGAAAAAGTGGTTGCCGGTGCTCTTTGTTGGAGTCTTGACTGTATATTTCCTCCTAGGAATTACATAGTTTCTGGTCTAATTCCTCAGGTTTTGATCCATTTTGAGCTGATTTTTGTGCCGGGGTACGACACATTTTAACATACTATTTATCTAAGATATTTTTAATGTAATATAAAATGCAATTCATAGGTAAAGCATACACACAAACACTCATACACAGTTGAAGGACAACCTAGGGGTTTATCTGGTCCATTCTCTTTTATATATGTGGTAATTGATGTTTAGATAGATTACATGGCTTATCCAAATCATAAAAATCAGTTACTGACATATTTACAAGTTCAAGTCTCCTTTCCATTAAAGGCATTGAATATTTTAGATTTTACAGTGACTCAGTCAGGCTCACTGTTACAGATGAAGAAATTTAGAATTCACAGAATTTACCATTTCATAATTAATAATAGAACTGAATGACCATCCAAAATAGCAAGAGCAACAAATCCATGTATTTTACCTGCAAAAGCCATTAAAACTTTAAATCTTAAAATGTAGCCTTTGTTTCAGTTCTTGAGTTCTTATACTCCTATACTGGTGATAAACCTTTAAAATGAATTTGAGGAAAATTGTAGCTGAAATAATTTGGAATAGATAATGGCCTATGCACTCAGTTTTAAAGGAAATTTAAACCATTGAAATAATTATAGAACTGCTGAAACATAAAAATTTGTATTATCCTTTCTTCTACCCAGTGAAAATTAGTGGTTTCCTAGTAGTATTGACACTCTTTGGTTTGCATTCATGGAAGAAATATAATTTTGCTTTATGTCAGACAACATAATGTGATTAAAGACATATTGTTATTTAATTTACATGAGAGTGAATATTTATGGATAACATTAATATATTTAAATTGCGATAAACAGAATATTTTGGTAGAGGATTTAAAATAAATCATAGTATAAAGCTGGTAAAATCAAAGTTATTTTAACATGATTTTCATTCTTTTCATAGTAAATTTCATAGAAGACATTTTTAAACTAATATCTATGAACAGACTAAAATAAAAGTTGGTATTCATGTAATATTCTCATGTCAGGCATATTCTAGTGCTATTTATGTATTAGACTATTTAATCCTCTCAACAATATTTTTTTTCTTATTTTTATTTGAGGTGTCTATACCAGGTAGCAAAGCCTAAGCACTAAAGCTTGTGTATGGATGTTTTACTTTTACTGAATTTTAGCTTGCTTTATCATGAAGTTTTAAGGACCTTATTGAGGTCGGAGACCATCTTGCCCAGTGTAGCACTACCTGCATATTAGATTATCTGGGGATTTAAATATAACATCAATGGAGGTTCTTACTCAGATTACTAGCTCTCAAATTTAAGCATAGATTGGAATCCTAGGGAGAATTTTTAAGAACATTGATTGCTGGGCTTCACCCTCAGAGTTTTTGATTCAGTAGATCTGGGGTGGATTCCAATAATTTACATTTCAGATACATACTTAGATAATGACAGTAATCTAGACTCCACACTATGGGAACCACTGACTCTGAGCATTAAATCAGCCTCTCTAGAATGGGTGAACTGGAGCCTGAGCAAAATTTATTATTGTTTTTTAAGGAAATTTTCAACAATATGCAAATACTGAGTGGAGAAAACTGTATGTAACAACCTCAACAATTACAACATCGTCAAGTTTTCTATACTATGCTTTTTTGCCCCATATTTCTTTCATTTTCCTTGTGTATTTATTTATTTATTTTCATTCTTATCTTTTTTGTACTCTATTCCTTTTGGGGAGATTAATAAATGTTTAATTTTTATTAATATACCACGTGCATTTATTTTTTATTTGTTCAACATAGTCTTACATATAGAAGGGAATCATTGCCACACATTCATGAACACATGGATAGTGACAGAGCATGTCAAGGCTGATGCCAGTTCATGATTTTTCCCCTTTGGGTTCCCTCCAATCCCCTATTTCCCCTACTTTACCCCCGTTTGCTCCCGTGTTAGTTGGGCTTCTCATGGAAGTCAAAGGTTCCCCACTGGGTTGATAACCCCCCTACTCCCTTCCTTTCATTGCCTTGATATACCTCCTACTCCCACTCCAGCCAGGCTCCCTCTCTTCAACCCCCAGCATCATAGGCAAGATTCCCCTTGCTCATGTAATAATTCATCCATGTTTAGATTATTATTAGCTTAACCAACATTTACTCTGTTTCCCATTGTATTCTAGCTTCCACATATGAGAGAAAACATTTGGCCCTGGAGTCTCTGAGTCTGGGATTTTTCACTTAGCATAATTTTTTCCATCTCCATCCATTTGGCTGCAAATGTTTCAAGTTAAATCTCAGATATTATTTCCCTCATAAAGGATTCACATGAATTTTCTCTAAGTGAAAAAATTTTGTACTTTTTTTCAGCAAACACTATACCATTATTACAAGTACACTAAAAGTGATTCTTCATCCCATTTTTTTTAAAGAGAGGACAGTGAGAAAGAGAGAGAGGGTCCGACAGATAATCAATTTTTATTGAGTTTTTCATGTGGCTTTCGTTGCTCTGACACTTAGTTGTGTATGTGGGTGCTGGGGTTTGAACCCGTGTACTCACGCATGCCGTGCAGGCACCATAAACACCAAGCCACAGCTACAGACCCCTCATCCCAAATTTTAATATCCAGGACTGAGAACCTCTAATTATTGTACAGTGTAGGAAAATATGAAAGAGACTTT
This sequence comes from Aplodontia rufa, assembly GCA_004027875.1. NCBI lineage: Eukaryota > Metazoa > Chordata > Mammalia > Rodentia > Aplodontiidae > Aplodontia > Aplodontia rufa. The sequence continues at coordinate 45,726 of PVKS010008073.1, forward strand.
CTTGCTGTCATTAAAAATATTGGTTAAAAGGCTGAAATTATATATTTAATCTAACTTAGAACTTTTTAAGAATAATTTTGTGTAAAAAAATTTTAAAAAACTTTGAAGAGAATGAAAATGAAATTGTGTAATATAATTAAAGAAATGACAATAAACAGAGTACACCTGTGTTACGCTTACATTGTGCTCCAATAGATCTCTAAAGTTAACAAATAATTGTCTCCATAGATGTGCTCATTTATCAATATTTTCTGATGCACTGGAAAGCTGATTTAACAGAAGACTTGACTTTAGTTTCTATTTAACCAAATGGTTGCTGCCCATCCTAGAACAAATTACTTAATTTCTGTAAATTTCAGTTTCTTAACCTGGATAATGTGAACATCAATAATATTTAGCGAACACAAGTGTAGATCTTTGTAAAATAATAACAGCCATAACAAAACAAATGGAAAAAGGATCATTAAAGAGCTTGTTTTGTTTTTCTTATTTTGGCCATGCCTCTCTTTAAATTTCATTTTCTTTTAAGAGAGAAGGACAGTGAGTGAGAGACAGACAGAAAGACAGACAGAATCAATTTTCAATTTTTATTGAGTTTTTCACATGGCTTTCACCACTTTGATACTTAGTTGTGTATGTGGGTGCTGGGATTTGAATCCATGTACTAGCACATGCTGGGAAAGCCCCATAACCACCAAGCCACCACTCCAGCCCCCATGCCTCTCTTTCAAAAAAAATGATTGCAAATATTTTCATTTAAGAACGTGTAGATGTGTTTCAATGTGCAGATTATTAAAAGGTCTAACATTAAAGTATTCTAAATGTGCTTTAAGGCATTAACTGTACATCTGACTGATTGCCAATCATAGATCATTATATATGGTTTTTAACTACTGTTCAGTTTCCTAATATTGCTTTCCCATTTATAGATTGATACACATTGTGTGGATCAGACTAACCCTTTTCTGGTTAACTGAAAGAAATTAATTATTACTATAAATCTTCAAAGAAATTAATTATAACTATAAAATTTCATATTAAAATAAAAATGCTCTGTTGAGTGCTGCAATAAATGATAAATGGAAGACATCAACATGATGGTCTCAATTTTGTTAAACTTGACAAAATTGGATATCTAAATATTTTTAAACATATAGTGTTGGAGTTTTCTTTAGTTTGTACAATTTAGGATGGAGAACTTCAAATAAGTAAACAAGCATGGAAAGTTGTCAGTTTAAAGTTAGTCTATGAAGTCTAGCTTCCTTGTATTTTTTATATTGTTAAATAAAAACATAGGTGAACCTGTACTATCACATGATACAAAGGAAACTGTCCTCTTTGGGTTTTCTTTCTATTTCTAAGCTAAATTTAGGTTTATTATCCCACTATATTTAAAAAAAACTTACAAAGCATACCAGCATATAAAACATAATTATAAAATTAGAGAAATGTTTAAAGTCTTTCTAAATTCTATCTGAAGACTGGAATGTGCCTGCCACAACTAATCTTACAAATGCTACATAAGCTAGCATGGTAATGCAATTTTACATAGAAAATATATCTTAGCATTATCTGAATTTATGAGACCAAAAAGTAAAACTCTGAAGAAGTATGTATCAGAGTCTTTGGTAGATAGTATAGTTGATATTTCTGGAAAATTTCTTTCTTGGGTGAAATATTTCATTGCATGGGTAAAATTAAAATAAGTGTTGAGGTCTCTCCCTATAATTCATCCCAGCACAGTAGAAACATCTTTCTACGGCCTGATTATCTCTGGATAAGACAGAAAAAGATGACAGTGTTGGGTATTGTAGGGAGATGAAACAAAGAATGATCTGTTAACATTTGTGGTGCACTCACACCATTTAATATACTTTGGGTAGATTTTCATCAAAATTCAAAGTTTCAAATAAAATATAGCTTAAGTGATATCTGCAAAATTTACAGCAAGCTGACATCAGATAGGTGATCATTATAAAAGTTGATAAAATTGAGGTCTAACCAGAGACATCAGAATTGCATCTGGAAGAGCCATGTGACATACTAGACTAATAGAGCCAGACAAAGCAAACTTTGTTTTCCAACATGAGCCATTTCTCAGAATCACAAGGAGATATTCTGATTTGCAGTTGCTCATTTCCAATAGTGATGCAGTTTTCATGGTGAGCTCTGTACCCAGGACGAGAATGATCAGTGTTTGATTTCCAAAGGATGGAAAGTCTAAGTGAAATGTAGCAGTAGACCACCTTGAAGGCTAAAACTTCCGTGTGACTAATTCTGACTACTAACCCCTAGAACTTAGCCTAATATATTATTTGAGAGGCATTGGGATAGATAAATTTCCTCCCCAAAGGGAGAAATGATTTCCTGTAAGTAACTGAATCCATATAGAGGCAGTCTGTCTCTGACAATCTGTCACACTGTGAGAACATCCTTAGAGTGGATGGTTCCAGGATTGGAGGAATTGGGGTTGGTCCACTTAAGAACGTTTAATACTTGGGAACAGTTATTTTCAAGATGAGATGATACATGGTTATACAAATTACTCAACAATGGTGATAAGAAAACTAGACGTAATAGCTAAAATAATATTTTGATATCAGTAATCAGAGATCAGTTTCTGACATATCTGCTTGGTTAGCATTCTTTCTTCCTACTCATTGAGAACAATTGAAGAATTACTCCTAGAGTAATATTTAATAAACAAAGTAATCAGTCCATGTGTTTTCAAAGTGGTTCTATGTTGAGAGTTATCATCTTTCAGTTTAAAAAAAATCTGAAACTATTAAATTTTTATGTGATTGGTTGGTTTGAGAAATTAATCTCAGTTCTTACCTTGATATTATTATCTTTTCAAATGTAAATTATTGGTCAATGGATGTCACCTTTCTGTGAGTGTTTTTCTTACGTGTTAGTGCAAGACTTACTTGTATCATCAGTTTTTTTTTCTCCCTTTGTTTTCTAGCTATGTTGGCTATCTACCTCATTTTTATAGCAAGTTTTTGAAAGAGAGAAATTCTAAAAAGCTATTTTATTTCCCTCTGTTCATTTGCAGTTTGCATGTTTCATTTCCTACACAGTCTTTCGCATTTGAGGAGACCCAGAAATTGAAGTGGGGTGGGTGCTAATGCAGGAGCTAATGTTACAAAAGATTTCAGGGTAAGAGCCAATTTTATTTCCTCCTCTAAAATGCACTCAGTGGTAAAATGAGCATTATTTGTATTTGATACATAACATAGCAAGTCTACATGCTAGAGTAAATACACTATGAATAGAATAGTCCTCTTGTTTGCACTCTAATCCACATGAACTTCTTTTCATTATTTTGGATGTCAAAAATTTCATCTGTTTTAAACTTATTCTGTTACCAAAAAGCATCCCTTAAGGTTTCACTTTTATGTTGTAACACTTGAAAAATGAGTGACTAGAGCTCAGCATGGAAACCCTTTTAGCCTGATGGATGAACCCAAGAGAGGCCAGAAAATAAATAGATGTGAGAAAGACTTAAAGTATTCAGTTTCATCACTTCTCTAGAGGAAGGTTCTGTAGATGCTGGGTTAGGTCAACAAAAGAGTGTTTGGGGCTTTTCCGATCAGTTATCCATGATAAATGGACTTCAAGAAGTGTGAAGTTCTGTGTGGATGAAACATTTGTCATATCACCTTACTAGCTGCAAGGTCTCTTTCCTCAAAGTTCTCTTTTCTCCCTCGTCCACCCCTCTCTCCTTTCCTCTTTTTTTGCCCACTTCATTGCTTCCTCTGTTTTAAGCAATAACACATAAGGATGTCAAGCAGAAGGTTTATAATTATGTGAATACAATTTACCAATCAATGCTACAGACAAAGGCAGGACAGTGCTTATTTCTTTTCTTTTCTTTTTCTCTCCTTTCATTGCAGTTCTACTGCCTGGCATACTCTTTTTCTCCTTTAATTGTTTATTGTCTGATTCACTACAATAAAATAAATCCTAAATGCAGAATTTCGCATGTCTCTCTACTGCTGTATCTCTGTGTCTGAGCAGTAGCAGATACACAGAAGGAACTTGCTACTTTCTCAATGAATAAAAGAATGGATGAATTAATTTGACTAAACCACTAATTGGATGAGAAAGAAGGAAGGAAAACTTATCATCTAAAATGATAAACACAAAAAGTGGAGATCGTTGTACAGGATAACTGTTATATTCAAATGTGATTTAATCAACACTTTATATGACCTAGTTACTCATCCAGCCAAAAAGAAATCTAATTTGCAAGATAAAACATTAAAATTTAATGTATTTGTAAACACAAAGTCCATTTGCTGTTAGGAAAGACTTCATTTGCTAAAAAATATCATTTTATATATAATTGAAAAAGTGCGAAGTCAATATTATATAGAATTTTATTAGTAATGAATTTATTTCTTTATTTAAAAGCAAATACTTGGGGGTTTGTTGGCTTTTATTTTAAAGAGAAAGAGGGGCAGTGTGTGTGTGAGAGACAGAGAAAGAACCAATTTTATTTAGTTTTTCATTTGACTTTCGTTGCTCCAACACTTTGTTGTGTACATGGTACTAAAGTTTGGACCCGAGTCCCTGTGCATGCCAGGCAAGCACTGAAACCACTGAGCCACCACACCAGCCCCTTGTTTGCTTTTTTTCCCCATGTTAGAGATTGAATGCAGGGCCTCACAAATTCTAGGCTAGAGCTCTAAGGCTGAGCTACATTCTCATTTAAAATTTTTTAGATTTTATTGACTGTCAGCTAATACAAAGAATCAGATTTGAAATGGTTTTATACACAATTTCAAATAATAATTTTATTTCAATATAGAAGAACATTCCTCAACATATAACACTACAATTTAAAACATGGGAAATTTAAAAAAAATCAGCACACAGAATCTTTAAATCCTGAAACAGAACTAATGTCTGCATCTGCATTTTCCAACCAGCAAATTTTATCATTTTATTTTATAGTTTATAGAAAATGCATCTACTTCTTCAAAGATCAGGATATAAAGTATGTAACTACTAAGCACTAGGCATCTTCTGCATGATTAATATTACTTCATGCCCCAGAAAGTATAAGAATTAAAGGGGCAGAAGCTTTTGAACCCAGACATTGTAATAAATCTTAGATTGCTCACTTCACAATGCATCCTTGATTTAGTGGGACCTAGGAAATGGATTGAGGCTGCCTAAAGAAGATCTGATATATGAGAGGGGGCTTCTTATGTTATTCAAGGACAAAAGTAAAATCATAAAATTGATTCCCCACCATATCTGAAGGAGTAGAAGATTTCAAGTAAAATCCTTTATTTCAAGTATATTTTCCTTATAAGAAAAATCAATTATTTGGTTCTATGCAAGACATAAATATAATTTTACAATATAGGGAAAATAGCCTCTACATGTACAACAAAACCAAAAAGATATTATATAAGCATTTGGGTTTCTAATTCTTCCAGCACTT
>PVKS010008073.1:51280-70094 GCA_004027875.1 Aplodontia rufa
TCCTCCACAAACTATCCATTCAACGCATGAGCTCTTCTGGGGGAAAATGCAAAAGGTAAAATTCAAGGTGGATATCCATGATCTGGTTTTTCCCCTCAATAACAAAGATTATATCCACTGATTGATACTGTTTTGATAATGTTTCTCCCTCAACTGTATTTCTATATTCTAATAAAAAAAAAAAATAGTTTAAAAAAAAAAAAATTCTTCCAGCACTTCACAATATAAGATATTCAAAATTAGTGATGAGAGGGCTGGAGCGGTAACTCAGTGGTTTCGGCACCTACCTGGCATGTGGTAGGACACAAGTTCGAACCCCAGCACCACGTACAAAAAGTTTTGGAGCAAGGAAAACAACATGAAAAACTAAATAAAATTGATTCTTTCTCTTTCTCTCTATCTCCTTCTCTTTAAAAACAAATTGGTTCTTAAAAAAAAATTAGTGGTGAAAATTCTCCAGTGGATATTCCATATTATTTGGCTTGTAATTTATTTTCTTTTCTTTTTTTAAATTTTATTTTTGCACTGGTAATTGAACCCAGGAGCACTTTACACTTGAGCTACTCCTAAACCCTTTTATTTTTGAGACAGGATCTTACTAAGTTACTTAGGATCTCACTAAATAGTGCTAAGATTGGCCTCAAACTTGCAATCCTCCTGCCTCAGTCTCCTTAGTTGCTCGGATTACAGGTGAGCGACACCATGCCAGCTTGAGCTGTAATTTCTTTACAACCTACATGCAGCAGTCTTAAAAGCTGGATTTAATATTTTTGGTTATTTTGCCCACATGAACACCTCAACCTTCTTCCAGATATACACTAATACTATAATAATGGTCTTTCTTGTTGTTGAATAAAGCCGTATGATTAATCCTGGCTAATGAGGTAAGGTTCAGGCCACCTCCAGGCCATAGCTTTTAATACTGGAGTATCCTCCTAAGGATTCTTTTTTCCTTATCTTTTTCTTTTTTAAGAGAGAAGGACAGTGAGAGAGAGAGGGAGAGAGAGACAGAATCAATTTTTATTGAGTTTTTCACATGTTTTCTTTGCTCCGACACTTAGCTGTGTACATGGGTGCTGGGGTCTGAACCCGTGTGCATGCTGGGCAAGAGCTGCAACCACAGAGCCAGCTGTAATGGCTCCAGCCCCCTAAGCATTCTTTTGCTTTGGCATAAAGAAAGAAAACTCATGTGATCATAGCTGAGTGATGTCACTGACCAGGAATCTTCCAACCATATTCCTGCCTTTAAAGTTTGTATGGTTATGTTTTTATATTCATAACTAAGTACTAACAGTGTTCACTAACATACACACTATATTTACAATAAAACTAAAACACGGCTTACTCTTATTTTTCATGGATTTGTGTTTGTGAATTCATAAACTTATTTATTGAAACCCTAGGATTAATAATACCTTCTGTGATTTCATTTCCATTTCTAGACATATGCAGAACAGCTAAAAATTTGAGATAAGTGACATCAGAGGTTGAATAAGGTCTTCATATGACAAACATGTGTCGTTGTGTCCTCATATGGCCTATTTAGTATTAACAGTTTTTTTTTCTTTTCTTTTTACCTTTTGGTGGCAACGTTTTACAAGCCTCTCTTTTTATTTAGTTTTTCATACTTTGAATTTCCTAATTCTTCCTCATCCTAACATCTCCCAGAAGAAGGTGACACTCTTGCAGTGGGACTACAATCAAGTGGATTGTGATTGTCTCTAAAATCCAAATATTGGGAATCTGGATCATGTCCATGCGTGTGCATGGTAGGTGAAGTGAAAGGTAAGATGGAGCTCTTTCTTCTTATTTTGGTAAATAGATACTTGAATGTCTGACAAAGCAAGCCCATTACAGCTTAGTTAAGTTCTGGAAATAATTCTTATTATAGACTAAGTAGACATTTTATGGGTTGCACTCAGAACCCAAACATCATTTTTAATATTGTTTCTATGGGAAAATGCATTCCAAGTTCCCAACAATTGATTCACAAATTAGCTTCTGGAAAATTACCAGATTTTTAAATATGGACTTCTCTATGGAAAATGAGTAGAGCATAGAAACAAAGAGATAATGCCCAGGTTTCCTATCTTCTGTGTGCAAGCATGGTCCCTTAATAATGATAAGACTATCTTTGTGAGCAGCCTGGAAAATATATATTTACTCAGCACTCACTTATGAGATTAAATGTTTTTTCTGTCAATTTCTGCTACATAATTCATAGCTATGTGGGAGGAATTTGGCCCTAGAAATGATAAAGAAAATCTAAAAGAATATATGGTGTTACAATCCTGCCCACAGTACATCCCTGTATTGTAATACAGAAGATGTGCCTGCACAAATATTCCTAGTAGATTATTACTGTAGCAGAGAGGAGATTGAGATCACTAATTGATATTTCTTTCTAAATCCTTATTGGAATTATTCATCTCACTTTGATGTATGCATATGCATACATATATATACAGATACAGATATATATATATACTGATACACATATATGTATATGTGCACATACAGTATTTACATATTGATAAATACACATATACATGCATGTATATATTTTCATACAAGTGATGGTGATATATGCCATGATACAGATATATGCTCTAGAACATGTCTATTATGTTGCATGAATCTGTCTGGTCACGGTACCGTGTTATAAGGATATTGATGAGTAGAGGAAGTAAAGACCAAAAACGAGACTGGAGTAACTACTAGTCATTTGAAGACCTAATGAGTGTATGTTTAATTTACATTATGCATTTAGGCAATAGTTTGATATTTAGCTACGAATCATGCTCAATTTGTAATTTTTGCCTATGTGTAAGATACCCAGAAATTAGAGAAATTAGTAATTATAACTCTCATTAAAATATGTTTGGTTTTAAACCAGGCAATACTGGCATATTTACAGAATGGAAGCAACCCTGAAAACTAATTGAGTCTATTATAGGTTGTAAAGAAAAACCAGGACTCCACTGTCCACTGAACATGCTAATTGAATCCGACCTTGCAAAAAGATAAAGCGAAGAATGCTGTCCCTAATTGCAGAGGTCCTTGGCTGGGTATATATTCCTATTTATCACTTCACAGTTGAGTGACCCATGGTGTTCATACAGATCCTCCTTCTTAGGAAAGATTCTTAATTTGCTAAACAAGCCCATTATTTCTTCATTGGTGCCTTAGAGTGCTTTGGCATACACATTGGGGAAGAAAGTTCCAATTTATTTCAAGAGGATTTTTCAAATTTTTTAGCTTATAGATAACCTCACTGAACAAGTTTCAGAGCTGGGGACTACTGTTCAAGTACTTTCCACAGTAAACACCAGATGGAAGAAGCACATCACTTACCTGTCAAAAAGAGTGACTTTCTACAAATTTTCCTGGTCAAGAGAAATTTCAGTGGATAAAGTATAACTCTGAAAAGTAAAAGTTGAAGGATATTTTGTCATGTTGGGGGCTTTGTATATTAAAAAAAATCAATTAGAAAATATGTTGTACTTTATAGGTACATTAATAATGACATCTCCTAAATTTTATCTTTGGGATATTGAATTAGTTAGGAAGAACTATAAGAGTTCTGAGTCACTGTGAGGGGCAAAGCTTTAAGAAGAAAATATCTGTAATCCAACAGCAGAAGATAGTATGATTAATCAAAAGTGTATACTAGCTTATACTGATCAACAAGAACACGTACGTTATTAGAGTGGCCCCAGCTAATGGAACTGAGGAGACAAGGATGGTGTTATTTCTATGATGGCACATGTCGCCTTCCTTTTGAACAGCACGTAAGGTTGTACCATGGTGCTTCAGGGGACTTTGAGAGTTTGGATGATTACTATGGGAATTTATCATACTCTGGCCATCACAGCACATGTTATTGTCTTTCTTCCTTTGTAGCATTCCATATAAAATGTGGTGACTAGAATATAAATGGAAAGTCATGGCTTTAATATGAGTATGAGTTAGAACTCACATATAAACCAAAAGAATACAATATACCTCAAGAAGATAGTTGAGCATATTCTTTACATATTGTTTCTAATAGTAAACACCTACAGAAAGTCATAATTAAGTCTTTGATGGAAATCTGTAAAGTACTAGCACATTTTTAAAAATCTAAAAAGAAAATGATTGTTTATTTTGTATATTTCAGCTGTGGAAGATAGTAAATGATAACCATATAATATACAAACTAATATTAGATATACCTAGACCTATATAAAATCCTTGAGTAGTTTACATGTTCAGGCATCCAGATGGTATGTAAAATTACCTAGGAAATAAGGTTAATTATAATATAATTTTAACTTATGTGACATAGATTTCAGCAAATAGTAACAAATTTTCTGATGTTATCTGAGGTCAATTATAAGCTACAACTCTGTCCAGCTGAGCAGTTTATAGTTAACCTTTTCAAAGTTATATAACTTAAATGAACAGAAATATCACATACTCAAAACTAAATTTGAGCATACATGAAAAAAAGAAAAAAACTTCATAACATGGTTTATGTTGTGGTAGGAGTTTGGGATCCAGGGCATAAAATGTAAATTGTATGAACAGGAAAATGTTCCTTTGGAAATTTTGTAGAGGAATTCAATATTTCCCATAGATTCACATATGCTTTAATAATGAATATGTACATACCTGCATACAACACATATATCCTGATTTATGCATAAATGCATGTGTGCAATTAATAGTGCAATTATATATAGTTGTCAATATAAGCACTTAATAATATATAATTAAGGATATTTTCAGGAATCTGTCATAATTAGATCGATGAACCCAGGAAAACACCACCTTTGGTTCAATATGTCTCTTTTTCATTATGTTTCATATGGAACATTTTTGTCTGTTGTTTCTAACTTAAGGAATTCATCTATTTACCTCATTTAAATGGAATTTCCTTTGTATCATTTTTCTAAAATTTATCTAAGCTCACTGAAATATAGTGACTTTGGGGATGGACCTGAAACAAACTAGAAACGGTGATTGTAATGTAATTTGTATGTCTATACCAATATTCACATCAAGCAAGGATATAACTTCCAAAATTAGAAAGTTTAAGTGAATATATAAGAGATCTAAATATGTAAGAGATCATTTTTTAAGAGAGAGAAGGACAGTGAGAAAGAGAGAACCAATTTTATTTAGTTTTTCGTGTGACTTTTTTCCGCTCAGACACTTCATTGTGTACGTGGTGCTCGGTTCAAACCCATATACTCACACATGCCAAGCAAGGGCTGCAACCACTGAGTCGCTGCTTCAGCCCAGATCTTTGTTTTATACCTAATATAAGTCAAGTACTTTCTACCTTATTAGGATGCACTGGTGAACAAAATACCAACCATTGTGCAGTTGGGGGTTCTAGTAGTGTGACAGAGATGATACAAATCTACATAATAAATAAGAAAATGATTTGGGACATTAGAAGATTAAAGTGCTTTGGGGGGAAAAAGGACATGTTAAAAGATATGTCCCAGTAGAACAGGGAAGGTGTGATTTTAAATCAGGAAATAAGGGTCAATGTCAATGAAAAGATGATATCTAAATAAGACATCAGCGATGCTAGCACTGGAGAAAGTATGTACCAGAAAAACACTCACACAGGAGAGTACACAGGTATGTCAAAGATATGCAAAGAGGCAAGAGTTCCTGAAAAATAATTTAGGGATGAAATCAGCAAAGCACCAGATACCTAAACTAGAGAAGATCCTATAGGCATTGAGGACTGTGGCTTTTACCAAGTGTCAAAAGGTGACTTAGAAATGAATGCTAAAAAGATGAGCAATGTGAATGTCCGGCTGCTGTGTTTAGGAGAAGCAGAGACAGCACTTAAAAGCCCAAGAAAAAAAATTCAAGAGACCAATGAGCATTGTTTGCATCTGATTGATTTGTTGTAGAAAAAATACAAAATTGGTCAGATTCTGAAAATGTTTTAAAAGATTTTTGATGCATTTGTTACATCTGAGAGAAAACAAAAGGAAGTGAAGAAAATAACACTGTTGGGACTGAGGATGTATAAGGATGGACTCTCATCAAATGAAATGGAGACAATTAAAGATGGATCAGAGTAAATAAGTTTACTGGTAAAGAAGACAGGGCAATGTTAAACTTGAAGCACTTAAGTAGATAGGCACACAGATGTGGAATAAGCACTTGGATATTCACATGTGGAATACGAGTGCAGGAAAGAGGTGTGAGCAGCAGATAGGCATTTTGGAGACACTGACCTATAGATAGTGTTTCAAGCATGAAGTGAACATCAGGAGAGGGATGTGTGCTAAATAACTGAGAGGTACATAGAATAGATCCCCAGAGAGTTCAACATTAAAAAGTGGTATAAAATAAAAGACTCCAGCAAAAGAGATAATGACAAGTGAATTCGGATAAAAGCAAGTGGAAAATAAATATGTTTTTTTTTTTTTGGTAAAGGCTGCAATAATAAAACATACCAAAGGTTTTTCCTATGTTAATTAAGCTGAAGTATGAAAATTAACCCCTGGATATGTCAGGGCATGGATCATTTCTGACTTTGACAAGATGAACTTTGTGGAATGGTAGCAATAAAAGCATGATAGGAGATGGTGTAAATGAATGAGTGAAGACAGAGGATGTAATTCAGTGGTAGAACAAATGGGGAACCATAGGTTCAACAACTCGTACTGAAAGCAAAAAAAAGTAAATAAAGAGAAAAGAAATTGCCTAAATGTAATGGTTTTTAGCTATGGTAATCATTCTGTAGTTATGACAGTGGGGAGAAGAAAATCATAGCCATCCAACATTAAGGGATATATACTAACCTAAATTTCTGGCATAAGCTCTACTGTAATATTCTAACATATCATTAAAGTTAGTATTTCATTTAGACTTCTAAAATTCAAGTTCATGAGCAAATTGGGCCAATGTTTTCCTTTGTCTTAATTAGTTCTTTACCAATTTTAAAATCAGGATTATTTTGTTCATAGCTTAAGTAATCACTTTCTATTTTCTGCAAAATCTAAACATTTATTAAAAGATAACTATAAAATCACTGGGTCCTTATTTTTTGAGAGAAAGTTCATTTTTATATCCTTATTGGTGACTTTTTACAGAGTATGTTGTTGTGCCTTATTAGGGTACTTTCAATGATTTTTTAACCAGCTTCTAACCTCATTTCTCTGACTCCTATGTGAATTGCTGTTAGCTGCTTGGACCTGGGACCTAGAGGTGCAAGTGCTGGGTCAAGAAGCTTTGTGTAATTTGCAAGTCATCAATCTCTTCAGACTTTAGGTTTCTTCATGTATCAAATTTGAGATTTTGTATTTCCAGATATTAATTTTTAGTTATCTTTTGTTTTCTAAGCATGTCTTCCAAGTAATCAGTACACATGCCATGTGTGTCTTTGCACATGCATTTATGTGTGTGCACATGTGTGTCTGCTCTATGTGGATTGATTAGTGAGTCTCACTGGCTAGAAGTTACACTGTAAAGCCTGATAACTGCCAGAGACCTCAAATTTTTTAACCACAAAAAACCTAATATTCATCTAAGATCCACATTATTTTTCACTGATAGAGCTTTAGCAAGGTTTAAAGTGGTAGACAGAAAGCCCAATAGGTGAAAAAGTTTTTCAAGCAATTCTCAGTCCATGGAGATTATTTTTCTTATGGAAAAGAAAGGACATGCTGTACCATTTCCCACCACATTTATACGATATCACACAGTCTTCATTTATATTCTCTCGAGACTGATACTGCTATGTAAATTCTCTGTGCTTCCGCTTATACATCAACTTTTTCCTGCCATCATATCATCCAAACATTGTACACTTATGCAGTTATTTTTCCTAAATTAAAAAAAATGGAAACCCTCCTTTGACCCATTTTTGCCCATTAGATGCCTTTCTGTAACTGTTCACATTTTCCACAACACTGCTCAAGTGTCCTTAGTTTCCAAACTCTTACTCTTACAGGTCCACCAATCAGTCTTTTATTGCTACCATTCCATAAAGGTTCATCGTGTCAAAGTCAGGAATGACCCATGCTCTGATAAATCCAAGGGTTAATTTTCAGCTCTGAGCTTAGTTTACCTGTGAGCAACCTTTGGTATCATTTCTCATTGTTATCTTAGAAAAAACAGCATGTTTTTTTCCCACTGGCTTTTAGTGTAATTCGCTTGTCACTGTCTTTTTTGCTGGGATATTTTATTTAAAATCAGCATTTAATGATGAGCTATTCTATGCACTTCTCAGTTATTTAGCACACCTCCCTCTCCTGATATCTTCTTCTACTTCATTCTTGAAATACCAGCTATAGGTCAGTGACTCCAAATGCTTATCTGCTGCTTACACCTCTCTCCTGCACTCCACACCTGAACATCCAAATGTTTATTTCACATCTGTGTGCATACCTAGTTAAGTGCTTCAAATTCAACACCGCCCTGTCTTCTCTACCAGTAAACTTGCTAACTCCGCTCCATCTGAACTTGCCTCCATCTCATTTGATGAGAGTCTGTCCTTGTACATCCTCAGTCCCAACTGTGGTGTTTTCTTCAATTCCTTTTGTTTTCTCTCAGATGTGACTAATGCATCATAAAGTCTTTCAAAGCATATCCAGGATATGACCAATTTTTATCACTTTTCCTCCAAAACCAATAATGTACAAATGACGCTCATCTGTCACTTTCAGTTATTTCAATTGGTTTTTACGTGGTTTCTCTGCTTCTCCTCTACTCAATACAACAGCTAGAATTACATGTCGTACAAATGGATGCTCATGATAGATCACAACTCTGTTAAGTGAGTGCTTAGAAACAATGGACTAGATGTATATTCTGCACCACGGGAAGGTATTTAACAGACAGTTGTCAACAGCAGTAACAAAATAATGTAAAGAAAAATCTATATGACAGAGGCAGTGTTACACAAGTACAACTCTAGGAAAGAGGTATATACGTATTTATCTAGGGACATGTATTTATTAACATATTAAAGTGCTAAGTTGCTTGTGAGGGAGGAAGAGAATGGGCACTGAGATGGCAATAAAGCAAAACATTAAAAGTGCACACATAATATAAAAAAGAAATTTCTAGAGAGAGGTCAAAAGTGATATTGTGCAAGGATCTGAAGAATAGTGTCAGCTCAAGTCTCTGAACTAGTGGTTTAAATAAAAATTTAAATGCCCTAGGCATGGTGGTGTACACCTGTATTCTCAGTGACTGGGGAGGCTGAGGCAGGAGCATCACAAGTTCAAAGTCAGCCTCAGCAACACAGCAAGGCCCTAAGCAATTTTGCACGACCCTATCTCTTATTGAAAAATAAAAAGGGCTAGGGATGTAGCTAAGTATAAAGCATACCTGAGTTGAATTGAATGCCCGGTACCCAAAAAACAAACAAAAAAAATCTTAAAAATTGATATATTTCTCCCTATATAAGTTGTTGTGAAGATTTATTTATAAAACGTTTAAAGAGACTAGCAAAAGTTGGTATGTGGCATTAAATATTTGATAGCTGTTATACTATCATAATAATTATTATCATTTATAAATTAGCAAATGTTTACATGTTTTTACTCTTCTTATTTGACATCTCCATCAATGCTATTTGTTTTTCTATATAAGTCCCTCTAAATTTAAGTAACCCTTAAAGTCATCGATATTAAGCTGTAATTTATTTTTAGACATATGAGTTTTCTTTTTGTTTCATATAAGTTTTCTTAATCTTATTTTAAGATTCTATAGGCTTTCCTAGGACTGAGAGTCAGGTCAGTTGGAATTGGTTCACTTTTAAATGAAACAACCTGAATGAATCTTTATTAGTATTTTATTTTTGTCTTATAATCTTCAGAAAGAATTGCAAGCTGAAAGCTAGGTGATACGGCATAATATATCTTACTAGATTTCACTCTGGAGTTTTTGAGACCAGGGAAGTAAATGAAGAATAAACAGCTTTCTAAGTTCAGTCCATAATCAAAGCTGATTTTCTACAGGTTGATTTTCAGAAAAGCAAAACCTACAGTCTTACCTCAGTTAGTAAAAAATACTGTGATCAGACAATCGTCTCTGATGGGATCCATCCTGGATGAAATCCCAGATAGTACAATGCAATATTTCCCTAAGCAGAAAACTTGGTTCATTGTACTAGACAGTTTGCTTTGGGGAGGCATCCACAGAGGACTGAGATACACCTGCTGTTTAGTAATTAATTCCTCCGGAATGTCAGATAAGGAGGCAACAGTGACCTCTTGTGACACTCTTAGGACAGTTTCCCCATGTTAAAGTCTGTGTTTGCTTATCCTAGAGCTATTGCTAGATATGTACACATTATCTCTCCTGGTCTCTCAGGTCTTCCCAGTAGGCAGTTTCCCAGCATTCAGTAATTAATTTGAATGTACCTAGCATCTTCATACCGTACAAAGCACCAAGCAACAATGTTTATAAGATTGTGCGTGAAGAAGGTGGAAACAAACAGAAGGTAAAAATAAGATTAATGAAATGGAAGAAAGCCAGGATTTAACTACCATGGTGTAGTAATTCTAGGTAGTTGAGCATATTGGTTTAATTCAGAAACACTAGTTGCATTTCTTCTTTCATTGCTTGTTGACCCTACATAATTAAGTTAAAGTCTCTACATCTTAGTTTTCTCAGCTATAAAATTGTACTCAGTGCTGCCACAATAAATAAATATAAATATTATCTATATAGAATGATTATCATTAAACTCAGTACATAACAAAAGTTTAATAAATATCATAATCATTACAATTATTAGTTAAAATTTTAAATATTATTACTAATTGTATGTAATACATTGTTTTACTTAATAATAAATATTAAAACAGCTATTTACAACATTATTTCTATTTAGTTACTACAATTAGGCTCTACAATGTTCAAGGCATAGTTGATAAATCTGCTCCCATAATACTATTTATTATTAAGCAGTGTGTTTATTCAGTGACTGTGAAAACGTGCTAATGAGGATGTAAAGGAAAAGGACCCATTGTATTCTATTGGTGAGAATGGAAATTAGTATGGTCATTGTGAAAAACAACATGAAGTTTCCTCAAAAAGCTAAAACTAGATCTATTCAATCCAGCGATCCTTTCTGGGTAAATATCTGAAAGAAATTAAATCAGCATTCTAAAGAGAAACCTGCATTCCATGTTTATTGCAACACTATTCACAATAGTTAACATATGTCTTAGGTGTAGGTGCCAATCAACAGATGAATGGATATACAATAGAGTATTGTTTATCCATAAAAAAGGAATGAAACCCTGTCACTTGTAGCAAAATGAATGGAACAGGAGAACATTATGTTAAGTGAAACAAGCTGGATACAAAAAGACAAGTGCCTCATATTCTCTCCCACATGTAGAAGCTAAAAAAAATTGACTTGAAAGTAGACTAGTGATTACTGAGATTGGCGAGGGTGCTGGTTGATGGTGGTGGTGGAAAAAAAGAGGCTGCTTTAATCAATATTCACTTTGTGTATCACATGGAACCCATATGGATAATTAATACATGCTACTAAAAATGATGCCAACGTATGGAATTTTCTCGAAATTCTATATCCCCTTCTCCATTAGTTTACATTCAGTTTTTAGTGTTTTGCCAGATAATGAAAAGTAAATGGACTAAGAAAAATTAGATTTTCTTTTGTTCTCCACTGCATAAATCAAACCTGAATGATGGCTTCATCAGAAACAAAGCAGTAAACTGTCATCGTTTCATTGCAGAAATAAGAAACCAATTTACATCGTCTTTCTTATAATTTCTGGTACCTTTGTAGACAAACTCAAAGTTATGTGAAATAGAAAAATCTGACAAATTAATAATTATACACTATGATAAATAGAACAGAAAGATTAGTAGCTATGGAATTAGAATGAAATTTATAAGATGCAGATAACATTATTGCATAATTTGTGACATTTGAGATTAGAGGGAATGGAAGGTTTAACAAAGATGAGAAAAAGCTAAAGAAAATTATGGTTAGTGGGAGAAATGTGAAAGCACTGGAGCAGCATGAAAATGTTAAACAGACAGGAGCTTTAGGCACATTTTGGACTGCACACTCACTTTACAAGACCCACCCCATATCAAGTAACCATTAAATTGCATTGAATTCTTTCACTGAATTTCTCTAAGACATTTGAGTTGCAGCTGATGATTTGGCATAACATTATATTTTGTAGATATTTATATAAGTAAATATTGATTTTGATTCCTTGTTTTGTTTTGTAGTCCCTTCATCTCTGTGGTCATTAGATCTTTGAGGACTCACATGCCTTTGCAGATTAGGACAAGTCAATCGACCTCAGATACTATTCCTGGAGTGCTTGACAGAAAAAACTCTGCCTCTGTATGTGCGATCATATCTGGTGGGGAGTGTGGCTAGGTATTGGAGGTATGGAGAGAAGTGTCAACAGAGATAACAGAAAGGGGAGATTGTGTTCAAATTTTGAATGTCATAAACATATTTAAAAAATAGACAATTAATTGAGATTTAGAGGGATAAAACTGTGTAAAGAATGGCTTCAAAGTAGATAGATTGATAAATGGAAAAATGATTATACTATAAAAGAACACTTGAGAGATTAATTTTTACAATCCAAGAAGTATTTCATGATTGCTAAACTACTTTAAGGTTTCCATGAGGATTAAAAAAAAAAAACATATAGATCCAGAATAACATAAGACTTCACATTATTACACTTATTTGAGAAAATGTCAACCATATTTACTCTGGAAATTTATATTGCTCCATACATGTCTTTAAACTATTCCAAATGATGGGGGCAGATGGATGTAAATGATGGGAACTTGAGGTTAAGAGAATAATTCTATAAAATGTGCTGAGCCCTACATGATTTCTTTTGCAAAGAAGCAATTTACCTGCAGGTCTGCCTGGCCTAAGTGACCAGGCAATGTCACAATCTTCACAAACTACCCACTTTCTGCAGGAGAAATGCAGGCTCCAAATAATATCAGTAAGAAGAGCACAAGTTATTCTGAAGCAGGAAATTTTTGTGACCCTCTTCACAGACCAGATCCTGAAACTCAGGGAGGTAAGGATAATTCCTCCTATCTACAAAATCTATAAGAATTTATGGTTAAGAATCCAGTTAGAGGGCTGGTGTGGTGGTTCGGCGATTAGTGCCCTTTCCTGGCATGCACGAGGACATGAGTTCAACCCCTAGCACCACATACACAACGAAGTGTCAGAGCAATGAAAGCGACAGGAAAAACTAAATAAAATTAATTTTCTCTCTGTGTCTTTCCCTCTCTCTTTAGAAAAAAAAAATCTAGTTAGAACCAGCCAGCATGGGCCTAACCTGACCTATAGTTGTCATGGCCCTAGGAACTTGAAAGTCTGATGTCATCCTGCTGTTAGTCAAAAGTGAAGAAAGAGGCTTGGGCAAGACTCTCTGGAAGCTTCTCTGGGATCCCCCAACAAAACAGGAGTGCAAGAGAGGCACACAGTCCTTCTCCTCTCTGAGAGGACTCTCTTTTATGAGAGTGTACCCTTTTCCCCTTTCCCATCCCTTCTAGTAAACTCATGCCTGTTACTCTGAGCAACATGGCTGACTTGATCACAAGAATTGGGGTTCAAAGGGAGAATCTTTATGCTGCTTCAGTTTCCCAGAATACCCAACCCTGCAATACTAACAAAATATTTATCCAAAAATAATAACACACACACACACACACACACACACACATATACGCACCCCAAATCTAACTGCGCTAGTGCCTGAAAAATCAAAATGCAATCAAAAAATAAATGGTAGCTACCATGAAACTGCAAAACCAAGAACCATAAACATTATAAATGACAATCATCAAGTTGCAAATTTATCATCAGAGGATAAACTGAACCTTTATGAAAAACAAAATGGTTTAGCTTTTTAAAACATATGCAGTCTATATTTTAATACCATCATATTTATAACTCTAAGCACAAATTTAAACATATGTATCTTGTCCATATTTCTTCCAATTATTATAAATCTAACACTTAAAATTAACTTACATTTATATATTTATTCACATATATTTGTTGGATTTTTACTATATATATCCCACCATTCAAGTCCCAACAATCCAGCAATAAATGAATATGATATATGACTCTATCCTCATGGGTCTTATTAGAAAGGAAATAATTATCTAACAGATTTGAACAGGAAGGACTATTGGAAAGTTGATGCCAATTTGTTCCTTAGTTTACACATTTAAACAGGGCTGAAGAATATCTCAAAGAAATAGATAAGTTCCACTCCCAAGTAGAAGGTAGCATCTAAAAGTATGAATTTTTATAAATTTATACCTATACTTACACATATCTGTTTAGTTACTTATGACTAGATTTAAACAGAAGAGACTCACTTTCTCCAATAGTTCATTTTAAAGCATTTCAATCTTTTCTTTATAATTATCTAGCCAAATTTGATACTTAAATGGCATAAAAAATCTTTCAAGTTATAAGCTTTCCTCTTTAAGCAAGTGTTGTACTTTACCACATCTTGTAGCATCAGTCTGTTCAATTTCTGAATCAAATTTAGACCTGAGATATACTATTAATCTATTAGAAATCAAACATTCAGTGAAAAGTACCCCGGTATCTTTCTGACATGAAGTTAACCCACTTTATAACCACTTGGTGGTTACAGCACTTGTCTAGAATGCGCAAGTACACGAGTTCAAACCCCAGCACCACGTAAACAATGAAGTGTCAGAGGAACCAAAGTCATGAAAAACTAAATAAAAATTGCTTCTCTCTCTCTCTCTCTCTGTCCCTCTTTCTTTAAATAAATAAAGTAGCAGTCACTTTATAAATGCCTTTCTGTGGCTTTCATCTTGAAACACACACTAGGAAAATGTTGCACAGATATCAGAATGAGGAAATCTAACAGCTCTCAAGGGACAGGGAGATAGTGCATAACCGGCAGCATCTCAGAAAGTGGCACTCGTACGATGAGATCTAATGGAATGAAATTATTTTCCTCATCTCCTGAAAAATGTAATTATGGCAAAATATCCCAACTGCCAAATATGTGGGGGGTGGGGAGATCACTCTAAAAATATGTTTGCTAATAAGAATGATAACTTCTTGGCATGTTTCATCCCTGATAATACATTTTAAAATAGAAAAATGTAAAAGATGTAAATGTAAAAAGTGTAAATACTGAAACAACAATGGTTACCTAGTATTTAATTGTAAATAAATTTTTTTGCAAAACAGTTTTATCTGTCCTTTTTAAACAGAGTGATTTTGGCCTGGAGGGGTGACCTGGTGGTTATGGCAATTGCCTAGCATGCATGAGTGTATGGGTTCCTTCAAACTCCAGCACTACATACACAACGAAGTGTCAGAGCAACAAAAGCCACATGAAAAACTAAATAAAATTGATAAAATTGATTCTCTCTCTCTCTCACTGTCCCTCTATCTTAAAAAAAAAACTTAAAAAAAAGAGTGACTTTGTACTTAAGCATGGTTTGTCATTAAAAGGATAGAAAATAGATTAAATTTAAAAAGTCAGTACAGACCAACAAAGAACCAAATGTTCAATTCCACTATAGAATCAGGTGAATAGCTTGGTATTTTTATGCATTATTGTTAAGTTGCATCAAAACTCCTCGGAAAGTAATATTAAATGTCATTAAAGATTATGAATGTAGACTGCATTTCACCCACACCGATATTTCAATAATTAATTTTTCTATAGA
The DNA here is from genome assembly GCA_004027875.1 of Aplodontia rufa. Lineage (NCBI taxonomy): Eukaryota > Metazoa > Chordata > Mammalia > Rodentia > Aplodontiidae > Aplodontia > Aplodontia rufa. The sequence continues at coordinate 67,007 of PVKS010008073.1, forward strand.
TAAATTTGTACACATGGAAATAATCTACACCCACATACATGCACACATGCACTGCAAAATCAGATATGTGTACATATGACATACACATATGTAAATGTGTATATAGGTATACATACAAAAATACACAGATATATGCACACATGCACTGCAAAAATTTTAACAATAGAAAGCAATTGGTGAAGATCTTAAAAAAATCCATGAAAATGAATCTTGTCAAATTAATTAGGATATATTCATATAGAAGAATGTTGTGCAAAACAAAGAAACAAAAAGGAGAGGGAAGTGTTTGGGAAGTGGTTCTTTGACCAAGTTGTAAAAATAATCTGTGTGTACCCTTTTAAATTTGTATTTTGAAGCATGTGATTTGGTTGCTTACTAAGAAATTTGAGAACAAACTGATTAATGAAAGAAAATCATCACTCACTCCTTCACTTGGTATCACCTGCCATCCAACACAGCCTTATTTATTATTTTACCTTGAACGATCTGACAAAGAGAACACTGCAAGGAGATAGCAACAGACTTTTGGGGGGAAGAACTCACATTGTAGCAACACCAGTGCCGATTTGGCTCTTTTTCTACTTCAAAATTTTCCTGTACTCCTTACTTGAAATGTGGCAGGAAAATAGGAGGCACAGTGACAAAGACAGGCAGACCTATAACCTACCTTGTCCATGGTATGGTTTATAGGAAACAAAGAGCAAAGGAAGGAGCTTGGTATTAAACCAGCTACGTTGCAACTGATAGAAGACACTTCAACATTTGGGAGTAGGCAAAGATTTTCTCAACAGATCTCCAAAAGTGAAGGAAGTAAAGTAAAAAATCAGTGAATGGGATGCCATAAAGCTAAAAAAGCTTTTGTACTGCCAAGGAAAAAATCAAAAGAGTCAAGAAGTTCCCTATGGAAATGGAGAGAATCATGGGCTATGATTCCTCTGACAAGGGTCTCATATCCAGAATCAACAAAATCCTCAAAAATGTCAACTACAAAAACACCAACAGCCCAATTGATAAATGGACCAAAGAGCTAAATAGAAACTTCTCAACAGAGGACATTGATCAAGCCAATGAATACATGAGAAAGTGCTCTAAATCTCTAGTAATCAGAGAAATGCAAATGAAAACCACATTAAGATATCACTTTACGCCAGTCAGAATGGCAAAGATGAAGAAAATAAACAATAATAGATGCTGGAGGAGCTGTGGAGAGATAGGCACACTAACACACTGTTGGTGGAGCTGCAGACTGGTACAGCCCCTCTGGAAAGCAGTGTGGAGAATCCTCAAAAAACTAGGGATGACTCCACCTTATGACCCTGCTATTCCACTCCTGGGAATCTTTCCAGGGGACTTAGAATCAGCACATTTTAGTGACACAGCAATATCTATGTTCATAGCAGTACAATTTACTATTGCTAGGCTATGGAAACAACCCAGATGTTCCTTACTGGAAGAATGGATCCAAAAACTGTGGTACATTTATACCATGGAATTTTACACAGCAATTAGAAACAATGATATTGCAGCCTTTGAAGGTAAATGGATGGCTATGGAAGAGATCATGCTGAGTAAAATCAGCTTAACCCAGAGAACTAAGGGTCGATTTTCTCCACTCATCTGTGGAGGTGGGGACTAGACCCTGTACAGAGAGAAAGTTGGTCTATTAGTATGTGTTAAATCCAGATAAGATGTAATGTTTTACAACCTAATATTTTTTTTAGAGATATAGTAGGAAGGGGAAGGGCAGGATAAGGGAGGGTAATTGGGGGGCACTCCTGGGGGTAATTGCAATATCCAGAATATATACACATTTTATATTACTTTGTTAAAAACTTGTATGGTTGTTCAAAAATAAAAAATAAAAAAAGAATCCTCTTATCTTTTTAGATCTCTATAAAAGCAACTATTTTAAGGATATCAGTTTTTAGTAAATGAAGAGAGATATTTTTATGGAATCAGAGACACAATTATTGTCAGAATTAGCATAAGCAATAAGAATCCTGAAGTTCAATAAAAGTTACCAACATAGGTGCTCAACCAGAAAGACCACTCTTATTTTCAGAACTCTGGCTTGTACTCACCTCAGTATTAAACTAAATGCATTAAAACAAGGTATTTGTTTATGTGCAGTCATGCATCTGTGTTTGAATACAGAATTCAAACTCGTTTTCTATAAAGGAGAAGAGGTTAGTATAGCATACATTCACTTGTATAGTTCGCAAAATGAGTCCTACTCCAGTTACACTATATTCTGCGTGTGTGAGATTAGATAAGCCATTTTACAATTGTGATCTGGGGAGAATTTTTAAGGGTAAGACCAAAACCAATGCTACTTGAAGTAGTCTAAGGTCCAGCTGAGTTCATTGTCAAGGATACATTCATTAACCCTCTTTATCCCTCACATCAAAACTCAGCAGGGATTTTAGAGAATTTCCTTCATGACAGGAAAGCAACATTACTTTAGAGATCTCTTGGACCACAAGGAATTAATAAGGTGTTCCTGTAAAAATGCTTAGCTAGAGCTAATTTCCAGAGTAAATGTGAAGCACAACTCAATTAATTTTATCTATGTACGTACAGAAGATAATCCAAGAATGCCCAGAGGTTATCTGACAAGATATTAATAAAAGGATCAAATCCTTTCCATTACACAAATGATGGGTATAATGCAAAGATTCATTTTCAGTAATTCTATTTTTACCTGTGGGATGGATAGACTTGATATTTATTAATACACATTATTTTTATTCTTTATTAAAAACCAAAAAATGAATAATATTTTCATTTTATAAATGAACTCAGCATGCATTAATTTTTCTTCAAGGTCACATAGAGAGAGGTGGATTCAGGATTTGATCCTACTGCATAGATATGACATTTTTCAAAAAAAGCATCCCTAAATTAAATCAGGAGGATATTGAAATCCTAAATGGCCCAATCACAGACACTGAAATTCAGTCTGCAATTAAAAGTCTACCAAAGAAGAAAAGCCCAGGACCGGACGGCTTCTCCGCTGATTTTTACCACACTTTTGAGGAGGAACTAACACCTCTCCTTACTAAGTTATTCCAAGAAATTGAAAAGGAGG